>VCRD01002038.1:3324-102832 GCA_006783055.1 Trinorchestia longiramus
CAACGTACTCAGATGCACAACGTGCACAACTGTACGAATACACTAGAGAGGCCTGCATAGTGGACGGAAGTTTGTCTTTATAACTTTGTCAGTTTGTCAGTTTAGGAAATACGCTTAATGTCGAGAACAATTCACATATTATCTAAATCATAGCCGTTGCATCTCTTTCACCATGTATGGCCATTTGGCTGGAACTCCATGACAGGCAGCGAAAATCATTACTGAATTTTTTTCGTGCTTTATTGCAAGGACGAGATGTAAGCCTTGTTTTGACTGCCTCCAAACAAAAACACGCTTTATTGTGGGGAAAGTGGGAAACTCAACCAGTTGAAGAATATCACTCATGTCTATTGATATGCCCATGGATTCTTGTCAGTTCTTCACAATTCCAATCTTCACTGAACCTTTGTGTGAGAAAATATTTTTTCCCAATTACGGTGCTTTTGTGATATTCAACTGAATGAATTCATTGCTTGCAATTTTTTGAAACTCTTTTGCCTAATAGCTGCTGTAACAGTGGACTCGTTCAAGTATCATACGAGGAGTACGATATTTTTCTCTATCACACAATGCGTTTTTGTACACATTGTCTTTTTTCGTTCAACGCGAGATATGTCACTATAATCCTACTCCTACTAGTGAACTATTCATCTAAAATTCAGCTGAGATCCACGATACTGTAAATAATTGAAGAACCAGTGACTTCAGCTGCTATAATGAATGAAGTCAGCGAGCTCTAACACTCGGTCCTTTTTCAGTTTGTGATGTCACGCTCTTTAACTTCATTAATGACCATAAATGATGAGAATATATTATTACTAAACAGTATAAATTCACTCTCCACAGCAAAAAATATCTTTCTCCCTTATTTCGGTCTACTTTCTGTCATATGCCATGAAAAAATATCGGTACAAAAACTACAGAGTTTCAATAATTTTGTTGAGCTTTGGTGATCCCAACCCTACAAAGTTCCCAGGAATTTATGCACTCGTTTTCTTTCCTTTTAATATCAACTAGTTTTGCATATGTATGATATATTCATCTAGTGTTCACATCATTTCAGCCGGTAATAACAGATTTTAAAAAGAATAATCATAACATTATCCCCTTCATTAGTTATTTAACAATAAGTGGTTCACGAGAAATTTACTGTCTCTTTGTGTGCGTTAATTATAAAACAGAGGCTTCCGTCGTCTTTCACGAAAACACTTTAACTCCGACGATGTTAGATGACATTAATGCTGATACAAGTTAGTATATGACATCAGGAATATCATAGCTTAATAGCAGCCTATTCGTAGCTGATCGCCTTGTCATCATTTTACTGAACTACTCAGTCAACACAAGCGTTGTTATCGCTGGTTTGAACCTCTTCACCAAGCGAGTGTACTTGAACACGCTTCCATGGACGGTTTGCAGGGTCGACAATATCTGTTTTAGCCTGATTTCCAAATGAAAGACCCTTGTAATGTTCGCATTGACAAATAACGAGCCCTCATACGCTGTTTTTTACTGCACAAATGAACTGCACCAGCATATCTCAGAAAAACCGATACGGTTACTCAGTGACAGGGATTTTGAAAGTGGAAGTTGGCTTACTATAATGCAAACTATTAGCAGTTTTGGCAGTTTTTGCAAGACAGAAAAAATATGAAGTTTGCATTCAGTGTTTGCAAAGAGGATAAAAGATATAGGGATTGTATTTATTGTAGAACGGTTCCAGAATTTAGACTTTAACTGGACATTTTAATGACTGGACAAACGAGAAGGCAACGTTTATTTTGGAGAATAAATTTCAATACTGAAAATTTAAAAAAATATGCGGTCCGTGTAAGCCGAGAAATGAATTTTTTCTCTTAAAGCGTTGTTCTTGTCTGCGTAGTGAAGAAGAGGAAATATTAGTTCAAGGAATGCTACTGTCAATATTAACTTAAAATTCTAAGCAATAATGAAGAACTAAGTCCTAACATAACTTTTTTGGGTTTACTTCCCTCTACAATGTACCAAATGTTTCTGACAACTTAATAATAATTAACTGCTCAGCTGGAAAGAAAATGAGCTCATCATTAAAGCTCATTGAAAATTTCAAGTATTCATAAGATGCTTTTGTTCGATTGACCGAGGATTTTAGGATTGAGACAATCTTCTGCAAACCAGATCTGGTTTTACAGTGAACTTTACAAAAATGCCAAAAAGAAATCTATTTTAGACTAAATAACATGTCATTTCTCACTACCTTCAGTTGTTTTAACTTCTATTACATTTCTATTATGATCAATTCAAGAATTGCCTACATCTCGTAATAATTTTGTTGTTTTGGGGGAATTTTCCTTATTTCGCAATAATGTCTGATGAAATTCTTAGTATTGATCTAAACTCGCCGTAATTTCTGAAATAGTTATTGGATTTCCATTTTTGTTTACTAATTTGTCAGGTATTTATAAAACATAATATACCACATGTTCCTAGAAATTAGCATGGGTTAGACTTTTGTTTCCAGATGAATACTAACTAACTCTCTCTTTTTCAGAGTAAAAATTCTTCAATTTTGAACTTGATTGCAAAGATTATGATCCAAGATTTCTAACTTTACATTAATGTTTCTAGTACCTTTCGCTTTTCTGGATTTATTTGGCCAGTTTTGGCGGAAAAAATATTGGTGAACTGCCGCATTAATGAGTCTCTGAGGGCAGAAAAATTGGCCACAAGGAATTTTGCTCTGTAATTTGAATGGTTTGCTGGTCTTTTTTCTCGGCCATTTCTCCTGCTCTGTCAGAAAATTGCACAACTATTTAAAAAAAGTTTGAATTTCTCTGTCAGGCTGCTTTTGAATAAAATATATACTCATGAACATAAATATTTTTTTGAACAAACATGTCACACTTTTTTTACGTATGTACTGTTGCTGATCGCTTTGACCAAGAGTTTGTTCACTACTATATTCTATTCAAAAGAAATAATTCTCTCGCCTCCTTATTTGAAATCAAAGGGCATTTCTAAGCACTGCGGGATCAAGGGTACGTTTCATTTTGACGTTTATTTTTTGTTAAAAATTACGGTCCTGTTCAATCAGCAGGGGATACTTGGCGCTTAAAGGACTCTCCAAAAGGCTTTGTCTTCATTCTCCTTAAAATCAGCTATCGCAGCACCGACGCTAGGCGCAACAGAACTCATTAACGAAGAACTCAAGAGAGTTTGGGACTCTTTGAAAACTGCGCAGGTTTAAACTTTGTTCTTAGTTTTCACCTTTACGACGTTGGAGCGAAGGCACTGGAAGTTTAAAAGGAGTTCAGGTCTTCCTATTGATGCTGGAGAAAACCTGAAGCTTTTTGGAATTTCTTTTATGACCTTATGTTTGAGGGTAAACATTTTATCAGAGCTGGAATTCAGATCTTTAAAGTAATAGATTTAATGAAAATTTGTTCAGCAAATATCAGAATGATTTGAGAATGATCTTTGTCATTCTAAGACAATCTTCAATTGAAAATAGATTTAAAAATTTTTAGTTTCATGTTGTGGAGTTACAATATCTGATGTCCCGAACTTATTCAAGCGATGTACAAATTAATAATTAGTTAAATGAGCTCAAATAAGGATAACCTGTAGTCTTCAAATTCCTTTACCAGGTCGACCCTGAACTATGATGCCTGATACTTTCTGAAGTTTGAAAAATCCTAATACTGTGTTAGTTCTTCTGACGCTATTAAAAGGAGTGGTTTGCGGCAGTTAACTATTAGAAATGTGGTGATAAAATGTAAAATTTTCATGTTTGTTTTACAGTCTGAACTGCCGACAAGGACACCATAGTGAGGCAGTCGTTATTATTGACCTATACTGTTGCTTAGTACACGTTGTTGACATGCAGGAACTGACGTACTATTGATTTAGTATTGACACCAATTTTTATTGATCAAGTGAATACAATTAGAAAAATAAATTTTGCTCATGTAGTTATAAATTCAAATAATGACTCTTATTTTTTTGAGCGCCGTTACTGAGAAAATCTTAAAATACATTACATTAGTACAGTGTCAAACGGTTCTATTTTTGCGTTGAAGTTAGGTAATAGTTCCCCACAAGTTGGGGAGATCGAGATCAAAGCTATTCAGATATCGACTGGGAAATTTATTGCACGGGAAAAAAGCCTTGAAAATAAATCATGAATGTGACATTATTGATAATTGGAGATTAATTATGATAAATGCTTTGTTTGTAAAAATTCCAAAAATTACACACAGGAAAACTTCCCTAGAACCTTTTGCATCTCCCTCAATGAGTTTTTTTACAATGTACGACATTCAAAGGTCAAGAGGTTAGACAAGTTTATCTCAAATGAACTGAATAAGTTTCAAAGAGAAACTAGTTAATCGTATGCATGACTCCATGTAAGTTTTCTAACTTTGATAGGGAATATTTGTTGCAGAAATACTGGTTTCACCACAATTAAAAATAGATCTCTGGTTATGAGTAAAGAAGTCCCAATGGCATAGGGGCAACCAAAAAAAGATAATGGCTACTGAATGGAAAGAGGGACTGCCAAATGGAACATTCATTTTGCATTATTGCTTCAAGGGAATCTATTACACAGAATCGTCAGAAAATTGATTGAACTGCATCATGGATTCGTGAATGCAGGAAATTGACTATACTACATTATGGATTTATGAATACAGAAAATTGACTGAACTGCATCATGAATTTATGAATGCCGAAAATTGACTGAACTATATCATAGAATCGTAAATACAGGAAATTGCAGGGTCACTTGAAAATTGTTTAAATACCGGAGTTGGACTAAAAACTTGAAGAATTCTTGAAGTAGGAAATTGACTGAAAATTTGAAATATTCATGAATACAGGGAATGGACTAAGCTGGAAATGCGGGAGACTGACTGAAAGTTCGAGGAATTCATGAATGCATAGAATTGATTAAAAACATCAAGAATTCGTGAATGCAAGGCATTGATTGGACCTATGAATAAGTTATGAATACAGAAGACTAACAAACGGAAAGAAATTAAAAAACAGTTACTTGCACGTAACAATCGACACTGAGTTACTGTTTCACTACAATGCGCGTAGTATTTTTCATGCCACCATATAAATGTTGCAAAGCTTAAATTTTAAGTACCTCATTTATTCTACATCGTTCTTATTCACATTCTTTCTGTTTTAAGGACAATCGAAAATGTAAAAACTTCGAAGTGTCGTAAAAAAACAGTTTCCAAAAGAAGTTGGTAGTTCAATAATCGTTGTTGATGGCCTGAAAAATTGTTCATGCAAAAAATTTGATTGAAAACCACGGATATTTTGGAAAAGGATTTTATGTATCACTACTTTCAGGTTGGGGAAACTCCCTTTATCAATGTTAAAGGTACATTTATAATAGCGTTATGTATTCATAAACAACACAAATCCTATTTTTTTGCGATATTTTTCGTAAAAGATGGTTCTGATTTTTTGCTACAACAGTGTAAAAATATTTCAAGTGTTTAATACCGCTGATACTATTACGATTATATGCACATATCTATGTGCAAAACGAACCACCAACGTTTCTAACTAGCATTGTTGCAGTGTGAGTAACTGGTATTTATGTATTCCACAAAACCGTAACTCATTTCTACAAAGAGTGTGAAATAAACAGGTTGGTGTTGATAAAAACCTTCTAGTCTAAACAACTTTCAAGATGAAACAGACATTTCCATAAGGGTTTCCCGAGGTCTTTCAATGACGTTCCTCTGGCAGCGGAAATTGTTTTCGGTCCACAAATCGGTCGACAAACTTGAGGACGCCGGCCGGATCAAGTTACGATTGGGTATTTGGAGCAGTGATGCCAATTTGCAGGACGTTAGATTACGTGTTGACGACGTCGGAGCAATGCTTGTCTCAAGTTTCCTGGGAGGCAATAATGAGGTGTCAGAAAGTCAAGCTCCTCAGATTGTTGGCTTATACTATTACGCTCGAGACAGTAATTCGCACAACACGGCCACTTTTGGAAATACTGAGAAAATACAAATCGAGGCATTCTTCCCTGAACTAGTAGACTTGAGTTCCATTATGATATTGATGTGATTTTATATTCATGTTTGTTTTTCATTGCATATTAAGTAAACAGCAACTTAAAAATCGTTTGCCTGGTCAGAAAAATGAAACTTATCACCATGGTTTTATTATTCACTTCATTCATGACAATTAAATTCAGCTCACACGGTTAAAACTTATCAAAGAAGCTCTTTCTTTTAGGGAAGTTAATTATGTTTTCCTCTAACCTTATGTGAACTGAGGCATCGCCACTAATTGATTGTTTTTTTATCATAGTTAGCGTCGCCAACGAACATGCGTCCGTGCTTAATTTTCTTATTTACACCGAAGACATTTCTTCCAGGAGCTCACCGGCTTAGTTTCATACTCTCATTAAACTGGTTTACATTCAAAGTAAATAACAAATGCATCAGAGTCATAATCTTTGCTGTAAATCCAAGTCAATTCTTCGATTGATTCAAACAATTAACAATATTTCGATTAACGTCAGAATTGGAACCTCACCTTTCAAGTTGAATATTTCAGAAATTACTGAATGGTAGATCACTTAAAAAACTAATGGATATTGAGTAATTCTGAAATTTAAAAAGTTTATATAGATCTTTTGATTGCAGTGGCCAGCTCCATTATCAACATATCAAGTATCTTTGAAACTCATGTTCTTCAGAAGTCGAGCGTATTATTTTTGAGCAGTACAATTGTTTGTAATCTCTACTTTAAGTGTAGTGGAGCATGTGCAGGTGTTTGTAATCTACACTCTAAGTGTTTGTAATTGATACTCTAAGTGTAGTGATGCATGAATAGTTGTTTTTATAAACTTCAGTGTAGTGAAGCACGTTCTACGTAACTTTGCTCTAAGAATTTTTATGTATTCAGATTCAGCGTTTTTGAGATTGTTCTTGACGGTTTCGATTATGATCATTAGTATATCTGCAATTCTTCCTAATTGAAAACTTTTTTTTCGTAGTGCTATGAATAAGTAAGCCTATATAATCACAAAATGTGTTATTTTTTCATTTCAAAATAAATTAATAAAAAACACAGTTCTGTTTCAACTGGGCCACACTTGCAGATCAGGCAGTCAAAAATGAAGTATAATATTGGCAATGCGTCTTGTTTAAATACCAAATATGAATAACAGAAGTATCAAAAAGTATGTAACGGCAGGCAAAAGTGCATATGATGTAACAATATTATTTTAAATGTGAACTCAGTCTCCTTTATCTTATTTTAAAACTTGAATGCCGAACTTGGGAACACATTTTTATTTTGAACGTAAGTATCATGTCGTTTATCCTTTTTAAAAGCTGGTATCCTGAACTTGAGAACCAAAACTGTGGCTTGGTTAAATTTTTACCAACGATGGAATGGTTTTGTATCCACTTATATTTAATATTTAAGCATCATCAGACGAAAACATGTTTTTAAGTGCTGCAGTTTTAGAATATTTTAGTCCAATTTTCTTGTCAAACTGACAAAGTGATGTCGGTCTTGGAAACGGGTTTTTAGATGAAAATTTAACTGCGACATTAATATTTCTGTTGTGATGAGGTGCAGTTAAGTAAAAACCTTGGCTCTCAGTCAGTTTTTAAAATAAAATTCAGCTAGAATACATTTTTTAGGCTTGCAGTATCAGTAGATGAGTAATTAGTTTCCTATGAAACGAGTTTATTTACCAAGAAGAGAATTGGTGCTTCAGAAAGGAAGAGCTATTGTTACAATTGGATGCTTTATTTCATGGTAATGTACCATTTTCATAATTATGTGTATAGACCCTTTGATGATTTTAATAATGGAACGGCATGAAACTTTTTTAATTGCAACTAAATTTTTAACTAAAAAAATATCGCTTCCATAATACATAGATCAACTAAACTGCTACTATAAATTCATCCGCTGCTGTGAATAAATGCAAACGTGGATATTTTTTCCTATCTTCAATCAAGAGAACCTGATACGCAAGCATTGTACTTCAAATTTTATTTTCTTATAAATGTTTATATCAAGGTCACTTGCTTTATTTTTGAATTCTCATTAATGGATTTTTTCTAGCTTTCAATTCTCTTTAACATCTAATGCCAAGGTAGCATAACTTGTAGCATAGCATCTCTCATCATCGCAGACAAACACCATATTTTTCTGCGCTTGTTTTCCCAGCAAAAACATTTCATTTTGTTATCCCTGAGAGGTATACATTTACATCCGACTACAAAACATATAAGCAACACTAGAATCAGAAGTGTTCCTTAACGAGCAGCTTCGTTACTCCGCCACTTTACTGGATCCATCTCCTCGCGATATGCTGAATTTTTTCTGAAATATGAAATTGTTTTCCATGTTTTTTATGGCAATGGAGATGGCATTTTTGTTTTATTTGCAGACGCGCCAGCATGCCCGAGCAAAGTAACGACTACAGGGTCGTGGTTTTCGGTGCTGGAGGTGTGGGAAAGAGCTCTCTTGTCCTTAGATTTGTGAAGGGCACCTTCAAAGAGTCGTATATACCAACCATTGAAGACACATACCGCCAGGTAAGAAATTCACTTGTGAATAAACAGTCGTATGGAAACACGGCGAGTGAGGAGAAGGTATTTTCGAAAAGCGCCTCCATGAAGCCATAGAACAATCATTGAAAGCATATAGCAAGTGAATGTGTTGGTGGTATTGGGAAGTAATACTCGTAAAATGTATTTTATAAGGCCAAACCAACATGCATTAATAACATGATTGATGAACTGAAGCACTAACGCATGAAAGAATTGACTTAAGTTTTCAAGCTGAAAACATAACGGAATTAAAAAGAACAAATGTGTTGAGCGGTTTTCAATAATGTTTGATTTAATTTTTACGCTGCTCATAAAAAGATAGATTTAATCATTCATTTCAAATAATTTGCACCCATTTCGGCACGTTCAATGTACCTTCTAAATCTGCTCCCTGAACCTTTAACTCCTAGAGAATGGGACAGAAAATTATACATCAACCGAAAAATTTGCCTATACTTTTTAAATATTCTGGGATTTGCCAATAAAATCAGTGGTGTAGTTCTCGGTCTCTGTTTGTATATTCATTATTTGAACACGGTAAGGTGTGTACTTAACAAAAGACGTCATCAATCACAAGCATATACACAATTCAAAGAGCCAGGGTCATTCACGCACCTCCAGATATATTAAGTCTACGGAGTTTAAAACCAGTATTTAAATACCACTTCCGTTATGTCATCAACATTAAAATGAACAGCGTACTTATTTTGAAACTTATGCTTGAGACTTATTTATATTTTATTTAACTCAGATCAGACAATGAAACAATTCATGAAGGCGAATTATCGAACTTTTTCTGATGACATTAAAAGTTTACTGTATGTTACACATCTTTAGTTTCTCCTATTGACAGCTTTTCTTTTCCCAGAGTGAAAGAGTATCCCCACTGGTTCTCTTTCCGGTCTTTCATTTGGATAGACATAGATTCTTCTTGCCATCCAATTATTAAATCAATAACTGTAATTTATAATAATTATTTAAGCCTTCTGTGTGATCATTTTCATTTTGTCATAATATTTATTTATATTTTTTTTATGATACATAAATACATAGTAATATCTTTGGCCAAGCACTAGAATACTTTTCTCCTGTATTGTTCCCTGCTTAGAATTATGATATTTACAATCTTCATTTGAGGTCCGTTCCTCGAACTAAAATACCCTTTACGAAAATAACATGTCTCCTACATAATGTAACCTGTCAGTACCGAGAGAAAGTTTCAAGTCTTTTCTTCAGGTGATCACCTGCAACAAGAACATCTGCACTCTGCAGATTACGGACACCACAGGCTCTCACCAGTTCCCTGCTATGCAGAGGCTTAGCATAGGCAAAGGCCACGCTTTTATTCTCGTGTATTCTGTCACCTCGCGACAAAGTCTCGAGGAGCTCAGACCTATCCGCGATGTCATCGTCGAAATGAAGGTAAGATAACCCCATGAATAAACTGTCGCGGCAGCAGTGACAATGTGTCCGTGTTTTGAAACTAGACTCCTCTTTTTTTCTTCCTCGTTGATATGGCACCAGGAATTGAGATTTCCATGATCTGAGAAAGTAAATTTGGAAGAGTATTTTGTAAGTTGGAGATCTGTCTTTTGAAGGATTTTTATCAATTTTTTTTTATTTCTCAAATAGCTTATATGGTTTTGTAAGCAAGCATCATTATATATTTATGTGTTGGAAATGCTCGAATATACTTAACTGATGCATCACGAACTTTTCACTGCGATTCTGGAAGAGTTCTTAGAAGGCCAAAATGTATTGACCATTTGAACTCTCATTGGAAAAGCTTAAGTAATTTATGCCCAAAAATAGGTAAGGGAAAATTCGCTTTTCCATCATCTCACACAAAAGATTTGTGTACCAAAATGTGTACCTTTTCTTTTCCCTCCGTATCGTAACGTAAAATCTGTGATAAATTTTTCTCATTTTAATTGTAACTTTTTGCGTCAAGATCTTGGTTCTACAAGAACCAAATTTTGCGTTCTACAGTTTTTCAAGCAAACGACTGAGCTTGGAAATTACATAGACAATCTCATAGCAATCAATTGGAGATTGTAAATCTTAAATTTGTACTGAAGGATGTTGGGGCATTTTCATTGCGTATAGCTTTCTAAAAAAATAATCTGATCACAATGTTTGCTACCCAAGCAATTGGTTTTCAATATATATATCGTGGTATTTTATATTTGAAACGTACCGCTATGATTTTGAACAAACATTGGTCTGGCCCGACGCACTTTCCTAATTCAAATAGTTTCAGTGTCTGGCTTAACATCACCATCGTTTGACTCGAATAGATTTTAAGACTAGTTTTTCCTACCTAGAAGTATGGAAGAAATGTTTATTATTTTCTCTGTCCTCCTTAATTTGAGAAAAAGATCGCGATCTTCCAGGTCGCGGGCTTTGCTCTCTGTGCTCCATTGTTGAGCTCAGTAAAATTTGGAATCCTTTGCTATGGTTGAGAAATCTCTTCTTTTGGGCCGCTGCCGTTCAGAATGCTTGATTTACCTCGCCTTCATTCAAATCAAAAGTACGCAACAAAAACAGAAAAATGTAGACAGCTGAAGAACGATCGTCTAGGATATTCATCACTCTCTCCGGACGAAAACTGCTGGTGCACAGTAGTAAAAAAAGGCTGGCGTTTAGTGTTTTTTAGACAATTCATTTTTTGTGTGAGATAAAAAGTAGCCTCAAGTATGTTGAAACTAGTGCATGCATTTTTTTCAAATTCTGTTAAATAAGGAAATAACACGATCGTTTCTTTCAAAGGATATTGATGAATTTTTTAGAACACCTGCTGTAACAGCAGGAAAATGAATAATGGAACAGAAAACACTGTAAAAAGAAAACAAAGGCGTACAGAGCATGAATTAACAAACAAAGTACGTAGAGCCGTCTTGCAAGCCCTGCTATAAGGATCCAAAGATTCTTTTCGAAACTAAGTGAATGTCATTGAAAAAGCATCTTATTTCATGAAAATAACTCATCTCAGTTTTCGTACTTTTTTACAGTATTATGCATTACGTAGAAAGGTATTATGCAGGCCTTAAATTTTTACATTCTTCTAGCCATGAACCAACTGATTCTTGCTGTCAAAAGTTGTATTCACCAACTGTTTCAGGCCAGAAGGAGCATTAATGTTTAGGGTTAACTCAGCAACTTCATGACTTACAGTACAGTAAATACTTTCCAATATTTCCCTCATAAATGACCATGTCTCTGAGGGGACAGTGGAAAAAGTTCGTCCCACGATTTCATGAGCAGAACTTTTTTCGTTTTATTCTGATTTCACAGACTTAATACGACTTTCAAAAATTCAAAGGTTGCACACTTCAGACTCAGACAATGTAATATCTATTCATAACGTGCCTGAGCGTGTTACTAATGTAGACGGTTTAAGGCATTCAATACACATGTCTTTCTTCCGATGTTCTCTAAGGTTTTGAAGGTTCCTTGTGGACACAAGGTTTCTGATATTTATTCACTTACGCCCGGTTTCTTTTGTTCGGGTGAGGCTGTTGTAAGCAAATAGAGGTGCGCATTAGTATTGACTGGAAATGAAGTTTCTATAGAACGCACAGACTCCCAATATTGGATGAGAACTCATGCTGAGGCAGAGACTGCTATCAGGTCGAAGGCGATGGTCGAACAAAGATTTTGGCGACGCCATTGATTGGAGCCTTTTGTCAGCCGGTTCATAAAATTGAATTTGGGAGTCCTTTATTAACGCTGCTGGCTTGATATTGAAGTGAATGCAAATAAAAATGTGAAGGAAAAAGAGATTACAGTTCTTGAAAACTAAACCTGAAAAACGTGTGCTGAAAACAGTGCAAAATTTACTAGATTTCTTTAGTAGAACTGGAAGGGCTCCTCTGAAATCAGACATTTTGTATCCACAAAACTTGCATGATGGATTTGTGAAGCCTGTATCTGGAACTCGTATTATGGACAAAATGTTGAGAAAATATTTCACATCCTGAATAATTGTCGATAAGTCCAATGATTTTTTAAGTAGACTGCTTAGGAAAATATTCACGACTAGAACAGACTGAACAGAATACAGAATTGACAGAATATTACAGACAGAATAATGGATGCCTGTAATTCTTTGTGCTCGAACGGCTTCATTGAACAACATTTTTCTTCAGATCATTCATAAAAACAACGTACAAGACTATTCTACTTTACGATGAGTTTATTTAATGAAAATATAGAATTGATAGAGCCTGTTTAACATTTTACAAGTCACATCTACAGCTCTTCCTAACTGAAATGTTTAATGGATTACAGCATGTACAGAAAATTTTTGACTGCGATGCTGTCATAAAAAAATTCCTTTTGTAGCGTTGCGCATAACACGTTTTGAAACTTGTAATGATGAAACCTCGGGTAGAATTACACAATCATCGTTTCAACTAAAATTAGACCCAAGTATATAGACTAAAATATATACATCGTTACATTCTAGACGTGTATCTCGTTTCACATGTGCAGCAATTTTTAAATCATAAGTCTTATTTTAAGAAATAAAGCTTCTTTTTAGTAATCTACGATGACTTGAACTAGGCTTCAGTACTAAAAAAGTACCTGGTTACAATCTTGCTGGATGTCTACTGAAATTCAAGAATTCTCTCCTGTTTTCAATTTCATTTATTGTGAGGCCCCATGGGAAAAAAGATGAGCTATTCGTCTAAAGCTCCTCTGAATAATTATAAACTGCACGATTCTTGTGGTAACACATCGACGAAGCTTTCAAAAATAATGTGTTTTCTCGTTTCTTGAGGTTCATTAAGAACATAATTGCGAGTTGTTATTCTAGAGTAACAAAGATCTAAAATATTGTCTCTGTGCAAAGGGCAAATCGCCAGTCATTCAGGAGTTATAGCCTTCGTAGCCTTGGATGTCAAGGCTAGTTCCCTCTTCTATTTCCTGCCTCAATCGACCGGTCCAGAATCTTTCACGTACTCGATCTTGTCATCTCGGAAGTACGACAGAAAGAAAGGAAAGTCTGAAGGTGCTATCTGACCCTCGCATGGAGGGTGCAGGCCATGACTTGGTCGAGAGTTTGAAGACTGTGAGTTCTGCCTGCTCAAAATAAGTATAGATTCTGTTATGACCAATTGATGAGGAATGGTGAAAATTTCATCTACTGTATATTTTTGTATAAAATAGACTTTCTTTTTGAATTCCTTTGGGAAATCTACCAAATTTTCAAGCTTTATCATTTCACTTGGGGATGAAAATCCCAAAAAGTTGTTTCAATGGTGCTTTGTGACAAAAGCCTATGTCGACTTTCAAATTCGTCAACCACTCACCAACGCGTGCAAAAGCTCCCAATCCGTAAACGGATTCTACCTTTTTAATTAATAATTGCAGTTATAGTCAGTATACATTGTAGATTAAAAGTGCTGCAATTAAATCGCCTCATAAACTGTTGTAGCCATATGAGCTTTCTTTCTTTTTCCTCTCTGTCTTCCGTGGGGGTAGCTAAGCAGAAGCTAAGTCGACTTCCGAAATTTTCTGCTGAAGTCTGATTCTCATGACTAACATCCTTTAAGCTAGCAGTTCCTGAGGGCCATAATTCATGTTATGGTAGCTTCTTTTACAGGGTGAAAATCTGGGGAAACCTTTCTGAAGCTGTACTTATGCGTAACTAAGCACTGAAATGTGTTTTTTTTATGGCAGGGCGCAGAACTGGACAACATCCCAGTCATGTTGGTTGGGAACAAATGCGACGAGGCTGAGGGAAGAGAAGTTCAGACAAACCTTGGTGAGGCGCAAGCAAAGTTGTGGAAGTGTAATTTCATGGAGACATCGGCCAAAACGAACCACAATGTCAAGGAACTTTTCCAAGAGCTGCTCAACATGGAGAAAAATAGAAATATGTCTTTGCAGCTTGACGGAAAGAGCAAAACCCAAAAAGGTACGAAAATGATCAAGGAGAAATGTTTGTTAATGTGAAGGTAATGGAGTTCAATTGAAACTTTCTTCAAGTTTCAAGTGGCCGGGGTTTGTGAAAGAGATGACTTGATGCGTTCATAACCGATCGCAATGATTCTCGTCGAGAAAATTAGTATTTAAATTATTATTCGTAGAATTATGAAAGATATGACAAGTTATAGGATAAAGTGTATTAGCTTTTCTTGTGACTTCATTTGAAGAGACCAATTTCGTCTTTTTTGCCACTGCATAATATTTCCACCAAATATGTAGGTATTACAAGTAGCATTAAAACATCGATTTTTCATATCCTGGTTCGATTCTCATTTCCTGCAACATTTGAACATGTGTAGCATATTTTGACATTTTGTCACGTTACACAATTTAAGCATTGAATGAAATGGTAACCTGAGTTTTCAAGATTTGTCCCGGAAAAAGATCAAGATGATTGATTTTTTCCATGAAATGTGTTTCATTTCCTCAAAGATTCATCAGGTTTGTATAAATTTATGGTTAATTTCATTTATTTATTGTTTAATAATATGAGCCTCGTAATGATTTAATTTTATTTATAATATATGTATATCTGAAAAACTATTAAATAATGTCAGTCATCAGGAAAATAACTTGTATCGTAAAAATGCATTCAACTCCAATTGATCATAAATCAAAATTTCAACAGCTTTAAATTTTCTTTTTCACTTAAAGTTATCTATGTTTTTCTTTAGTTTTAATAATTGTGCAGAGTTTCAAAATATTAACTTGTATCCCGTTTTCGAGAAGAAAAATTTTATTGACATATTTTGGAAATTCGAATAATATTTTATTCGAAACTTGATAACTTATAAATAAATTTTCGAAGTGAACGAAAAACACCACATAAAATTTCCACATATTTTTGACTGAGAAAGCAACCTATTTCACATCTTGCACCCCTGTGTTCAGTACTTTAAAATTATGTGTACTATTTCCGGGCTTTGAATGATAAGTAGATTGTACACTGTAGAGATCTATTCTTCGATCTTTGAAGCTGCTTATTCTCATACTTCATGTATTGTAGAAGCTAGTGCATGCAAAGTACGTCATAGACAAGTATTTTAGTCACGTTATCCACGGCTGGATTCAACGATCTCTGTTTTGTCACGCAAATACTTCTGAATAATGTTATGAAAGAAAATTGAATGACGGCTACGAAGCTTACCTGGCCGACACAAAAAAATCGTCAAGGTGCGCTGCATGACCTGGAAACGTTTTTATACTTCATTACAAACAAACCAACATGTTTACGACCGAGATCTAATCGAGCAAATCACTAACATAATAATGTCCACTAGAGAAATTATGGATTGTCGATTGAACATTTAGTCAACGGTCAACGAAAAGAACTCCGCCGGATGTAAGAATTGACAAAAACCCATAATTGTATCACTATACAATGGTTTTATTTTTTGTTAATAGCATTCGGGTACATTTAAAAAAATTGTCAGCCAATGCGTCACTGTTGTTGTCACTTTTAGTCATGCACTAATTTGCTTATGATAGCCATAACAATTCAACTTTCAGTTAAAACCTAGCCCAGATAACCTAAGGTGTTCAAGTGGGCTGTTCAAAAATGAACGGGAATAAAAAGTTTATTTACATAGGGAGATATGTTTCACGGTTCGGTAATTGTGTTATATAGTGTGCTACCTACAATATTATATAACCATTTTGTGTTGTTTTCTTCTACAGACCAATTCATAATTGTTGCCTCCAGGCTATAGCTTAGAATGTCGCTGCCCAGCCGTCGTTAACGTGACTAAAAATATTTCATTGTTTCCGATATTTCAGAACTTATACAAAGGCATTTCCTGTCCTCAGCATCAAAGTCTTCCAAAGAAAATTGTTGCTTAGCAATTTGAATATATTGTGCATATAATACCAATTGCATTGCTTATGGTAAATGGGGGAATATAGTTGTATTTTGATGGTACGATGCATATTATTTCTCTTTTATATTTTATAATATTAGCAGACTTTAGGAGGAACCACCTTAATAAATAATTCAACGCATTTGTGTTACATTTCCGTCTTTAAAATTTGACCGTACTTGTCTTTCATTGTTCTTGGCTTCATGACCCTGAAGTATAAATAACACTAGTTCTCCAAGTCACTTCCCGTTTATTGCATGGACCTAAAGTATTCAAATTCCATTTGCTGGACGGAGAATATTCTTTCTTATTATATCTTGTCTACATTGCATATCCTAAACATATTTGGAATTCTAAATTTATACCTTTTTGCTCTTAGGTACTAAAGCATGTTCTCTTACGATTCTTCTGATTTCGATAATCACTAAACGTTGAACTGTATGCTTGTGTGATGTAGTCCGTTGGGGAAAAGTTATATATTTGATAAATGGTAAATAAACTGAACTGATGGAATGTGAAGAATAAGTTATATGCATTATTTTATGATCGCTCTTTTTATAACATGAAGTCAGGTATTATTGATTCAGAATAATGCTCTGGAAAGTTCGACGTCAGGTTACGCCATTGTATTAAAAACAACTTTTAACCATTGAGTCATAATGTAAGGGCTTCAAAAACAACTCTTTATCGAAAGGTATACTCGGGTGCTAGGATGTTTTAGAACATTTTAGTTACTTCGTTACGGTGTTTCTTTCCCTGAGAATCACAGCTGTGATTTTCAGATCATTTGAGCCTCTTCCCCGCTACAAGAAATGCACTAATACTGAAATTACTCTTAACTCGTCCGTAAGTAAGTCGGAGTTTTCTTTTTGTTTTCTTGCACCTCAAGAGGAATCCAAAGTCCATTTCTCTTGCGCTTTAACTCCAGCGGGTTTTTGATGTAAATCTTACCTTTCTGAGAACAATCTCCCTTAAAAGGCCTTCATTGTTTCTCTAATGAGAACAGCAAAAATAATTCTTATCGACATTGTACTGCCATTACTATACTGCCTAGTGTTAGACTAAATTATCACAGAAAGTGTACGTAGCATTCTGAAAATTCGAAGAAGTGCCGAATTCTGAAACAATGTAAAACGAGGTGAATTGTACAATACTGTAATTTTGGAATAATAATTGTCCTGCGTGAAGTCAGTCAATTCTACATTACGAGGACAGTCTGAGAAATCAAATTCTGCAATTACATATTTTTACAAGAAACCAGTGTGTGAGAGACGCTGATCAAACACAAAAGAAGAACTTCCGAACGAATCTCACAACGAACACTATTTATTTGTCCCTTATTTTGGAGCTCAGTAAAACAACTTCGCCCGGTTTCACTTTGGAGAGATGATCTTGGGTACGCAAATAGAAGCTCATAAATTCACTGGTATTGGAACATGTGAAAAGGTTCTATTAGTTTTTGCTATTTAATATCAGCTTTGATATTTTTCAAAAACTATTTTAAGAAAAACAATTGTCAAATTGGCTTTGAGTTGTAGATTAGAAAAGTTTTAGTAGCGTACTCGGAAGTTCTTTCTAGTAGCTAAAAGATTATAAAGAATGTTATTTTTATGATATCTGCGGGGCAGTATTCATAATTTACTTCTCCCCTTGCTTTTTATTCAAAATGTTATCTCGAAAGAGGCATGAGACTCAAAACACAAAGGAATTCACGCTCTGGAGATTCAGCACGCAAGTAATTATCACTAAATTAGTTTCCACTGGCATGTTGAACCAATTGAGTGAAGCATATTTTTTGCTTCATAAAAATATTCAGAACTGAATTTCCATGTTCAATTAGCTTCACTGCAAACTCGAAAATCTAGCTCTCTGAATTCTTGTTGTTAATAAATATGCAAATCCTCATCAAAATATGCTGGAACAAGGCATCGAATAGTTAGTTGTATTAAAATATTTAGCATATTATATTAAGTGACTTGCGACGTGAGTGAGTTTAGTGAGCATTGCAACATTTAAAATGAGATTTACAGTAGTTAAGTGAATTGAAGCGTTAATCCTGTACTATATTGAAGAACACAGGTGAACGAATATAATAATTATGCCTGAACTTTTAGCACAGAATAATTTTCTGATGATGGCAAATAAACCCTATAACGTTTTCATTGATTGAGACTTCGTTCAGTTGAGCCTTTATTGACTGGTCTGCGTTTATATTGCTGCACTTATATGATCTAAAAGAAATTATTATTACAGAAAAATATTCTGTAACATTGTGTTATCATTGTCGGTCAGCCAACTACAATAGTGATTTGCACCTAAAAACATAAGCCTTTCTTGAGGCCTCAGTGACGCGGAATTTTGATATTTTGTTCATATTTATTGGCACAGAAATAGTACACACGAGGTCAAACAAAGCTGGTGTTAGGTGTACGTTACAAAAATATATATTATTCTGATGTGGTGTTTTATGTTCAATAACTTTCAGTTCGTCCTAAAATGTAACTATTATTTCTATTCATCGTTAGACTTAAAATTGTTTTAGGTCAGACAGAAAGATCTTGCTGTTTTTAAGCTTCCATTCTGGAAGGTGTGTGTTTTATTCCAGTAGATTATCTTGGCTTCGATACAAAGTAATAATTTTGTCAGCGATCGATTCAACTGACCTTCATTGGCGAAGGTCTTTGGCAACACGACATTGCTTATTGAGGAAAATAATTAATAGTCATTGGGTTTAAGGTCACCCAAACAGTGTGGATAGGATAGATCTCACAACGAAACGCTAAGAATTTTGCTGGGTCATCCATTATGAACAGAGCAGAGCGTTGTAGGATTGAAAATGACCATAGCCTGCGCGCCACCCTGGGAGTTTCACCGCTGTACATAGTGGGTGACACCCATACATAGTGGGTGACACCCACACAGTCCCACATTTAGATTAGGATCTTGCGGTGATGAAAGTCAGTCGTCTTACGATGCACTCTCGTATACACTTCACTAAGCTTTTATTGAAAGGCACTACTTTTATTTTCAGTATTAGCCAACTGATTACGAGCAGAGCACAGAGAGCAGCGTACAACGATTTCGATGTCATTTTGCGAGGTGCTCAATTGTTTAGTTTGGAGACCTTTTCCTTTGCATGAAATTAATTTAAAATGGTTCATAAAATTCGCACTTCACATAATTCATGTGACGTTTGGCATGGATCAGCTTCTAAGAGCTCACAAATTTGTTTTTCATTAAAATCGCATGGCCATCCATAGCGCAGTGTTATTATTGGAAGGATGGTTTGTAAAACAGTTCTTAACGCTACTTTCAGATACAATGTGTTGCTTATAGATGCCATGTAGCTCTGCTTAGGCCGTGTATAGAGTTATGAAGTAGGCATCCACACGTAAACTATTGGGACAGATTTGTGTGGTGATTCTTATTGCGCTATAGCAGAATGTGAGAAATTTAAAAACACTGAGACGACCGTAGAGCGTCCGTGGTTTCTTAAAGCCGGCAAGTACTCTCTGTGTCACCTAATATTATAAAAGAATTGGCCCTCATGTCTAGATATATTATTCGTGTATTGATAAAGTTAAGGCTGTTAAGTGCGATGAAAAGACCTTACAGTTGACTGTTGATAAAAGAAGCACAATATTTTTCCAGAGGTGTCTAAGTTAAAATATGTGCTAGTGAAAATTGGAATTTCATATAAATTTTATATTATATAATATTCGTTGACAATTGCACTACGTGTAGAAAAAACTGTTAATTTAAGGCATAGAACTGAAATAAATTTTGGGAACATGATTTTATTAGTGAAACCATGTCATAAAGCCCTGAAAAAAATCCGTTAATATATAAGGAATTTCATTGGTCATGAACATAATGTTCAATAGTGTGAAAAGAACTGAATCGGTAAACTATTCTACTTTGGTGTCATCTACTCATTTTACAACAGTGAAAGTTCTACTAAGAAATCATATTTTATTAATTATTGTATAAGAACAATTAATGTTGTAATGAAATTACTTTTTTGAAGGTGGAATACTGGAGCTAAGTATTCTTATATAAATCCGAAATAACGATTCAAGCATCGCTGCTTGCAATGAATGACAAAAATTATTTCATTCGCCAGTGCAAAGGAATGATTTAACTTCATTTTCAAACTAGATTTTCATTTGTTTAGAGAACTGTAACTGCATCATTTTAGAAACAGTATTTGTGTCAGAAAACATTTTAGTTCTGGTTCTATATTTAACTAAAAGAATAATCAGTCATAATTTCTTTAATTCACTGTCCGTGTAAAAGTTTCCAGACTTTTGAATAAAGAGTCTTAGAAATTTTTAGTAAAGAAATATCACAAATAATTGTTTATATATAGAGATGAAGACGAAATTTATGCCACTTTCGCTCTTGAATGTTTATTTTAGAAAACATAATATCATCATGTTCTATACAAGCGACTCATCAAATTTCAATGCATACAATACAGGACTTGTGAAAGCGTATTTTGTGTATATATATATACGTATGAGAGAGTGAGCCTCCCGGTACGTAGAGTCATCTGAGACTTTTTGAGTGTGGTTAGCACACGGTATAACTGCTCTAAGTCATTTGTAATCTGTCTTCATTGCTCTAATCTGTCTCATTGCTCTAAGTCATTTGTAATCTGTCTTCAATCTGAACACACAATCGTGCGGGCAAAGTCAAGGTTTTTGAGCGAAAATTCTGCTTCTCTATGCCTGGTGAAAATGAATTTGATTATTTTTACAGTTTATGAACTTTAAGTTTCACTTTCTGAATTGTTACAATATCCAAGCGATGCAGTGGCTTTTGAGTTGTTTTGCAACCACTTCAAGTGGCCCAGACGAATAAATTTAGTCATATTTCGCTAATGAGATACTCATTTACTCCCAGGGCGTTTGTCCTTGTTATCAGTTATCGCTGGTTGAAGTTTCAATCTCTAGATACTCTTTTTGTAGATATTTAATCATTTCTCTACTGAGAAACAGATGTTTCTAAGTACAGGAAGTTTCAGTCCTAAAGCTATATTGACTGCGCAGGTAATTCTCAATAAAATGTACTACATCAGTCGTATGTAACTTTGGTCATTGTCTAACGCAAGTTAGTGAAAACAGTGTGATACTTTACTCGCATGAAAAAAATTGAATGTTTTATTCTGCTTAGGTATGGTTCTCTCATATCCAAACAACGAAAGTTAATAAATTAAGGTGGTTCAGAGCGATGCCAAGTGTTGCTAGTGTAAAAAGTAAGCTAAGTTTATCGATGAGATTATCTACAGAGAAGTTTTTGCAATTAAGGCCACTAATAACTGTACTATTAAGAATAGTAATAAAATATCGGAATAGTATTATTATAAACGTAGGGAAGAGCGTTGTTAGATGCGTAATGAAGTCACAGTGTCACTCTCCTGTGTACAAGATATATTTTTCATCCGATCTATTATATTTGTTTCCTCTGTCTTTGTCATGGACGTCTTTTTACCTCCTCGTTTTGAAAATAACTTCAGTCAATGTTAGCCAATTTATTATGGTTTTTTCTTAGCTCTTCGAAACTTGCATCGCAGTTTTTGTATTGTGTACGGATTGTGGTTGCTGAATTTTGTATCAAGTTACTTGGCATTAACTCAATTAAAAATATCCTGCATTCAAACACACAAAAATTTCACAAATTGATAAGCCACTCTTAGAAACACCGCTTCTACAGCCTTTGTTCCAGCAAGTGCCGTTGTTGAAGTTATTCAGATGAAACCTGAATTCAAACAGCGTCAAATACTGCAGCTGCAAAGAGTTCCAAAGCACCTTATTAGATCAGTACTCGAAAATTACTCTAAATGTAGAACATAGAGCAAATCGTCGTGAATAGAAACAGCAGTGAGTTTACTTTTCCTCAGCGCAAAATCAAAGGATATTCTCCACAGATGTTCAACAGACCCTTGTTGTGTGCGTGCATAGCATAGTCTGTATGTCATTGCTGATGGCTTTTAAAGTTGCATGAGTTTTAGAGCAAAATTATGGTGAAAGTCTTCATTCGTTTGTGAGAGATTGTTCTCCCTGAAATGACCATTTTTACAATTTAAGTACTCTCAAAAAAATCTGTTTTGTTCTCCTTGGTTTTTGTTCGAAAATGACTTGAAATTAGCGCAAATTAAAAAAAATTAATTACGAAATATTTTGCACGTGTATTATATTAAAGCGCACGGTGTGGTGAAAAATTTTGAGGATTATTTAATGCTTTGAGCTTTTCATTTGGCTATACTGATGAACTTACTGACTTACTTCAATGATGTTCCGTTTAAGCTTATAGAAAAAATGTGTATTTTAAAACTCTTTTGATTACTGCGGCTGGTTCCAATTTGTTTGTGATGGTGGTATGGATTTATAAATATATTATTGATCTCTCAATACCTCAAAGTGTTTAATTTAATCCACTTTCTGACAATTAAAATTGAAATTCAAACGGAAATGTGCTTTCTGCTTAACTACTGCTATGTCGTGAAATTTCACAATTCATGAATATAATTTCATGTTTATATCTCACATAATGAACGTAGTGCTAACTCAATTTTTCTCCAGTACGAAACGATCCATACATATGTATTATATATGCATGCGCATAAATATATATATATATATATATATATATATATATATATATATATATATATATATATATATATATATATATATATATATATATATATATATATACATATATGTATATACAGTATATGTTTGTACAGAAAGCTTAACTTCACGAGTGCTATCCCGTTTATGCAAGCTCCGGGCCAGTATTTGATTCTGATACTTTATCTCTCATTTCATTCGAGCATTTGATTTAAGCCTTTAAAGGGTCTAGGTACTGCACTATTCGCCTCAATTTTGTCTCTATTTACGACTGGCTTCCGTACTCGCTGGAACATTACCTGTGAGCTAGTCTGTTTAGTCTCTATTGAAGCATTGGTTAAGGCTCACTGAAGTTTAAGCTTTTCCATACACCTCGTATTAGGTTAATATATCTAAATGTACAAACGAGTGCAACAAACACACGATGATAATTTTTCAAGAAGTTAGAAAGTCTGCGTGAGAGCTAAAGAGGAAAATTCTGACAACTGCCTCGCAAAGCCAAAATTACTATAATAAGTAATCGTACAATGAAATAAACATTAAAATAAACGCTTCAAAGGTTCACAATAATGTGAATTATATGGTGTGCATTTGACATCATCATCATGATGTACTGAAAAGTTTGGATACTTTAAAGCTATGGGAGAGAACTAAGGGTAAGCTCACAGCTTACTCAGATTAGCAACAAAAAACACTGTATGGCAATTTTATCTTTAGAATGTTTCGAAGCTTATCATTTCTAACGCACAATGAATCCCTGTAAGTATCAAAAGAAATTACTGCGGTCATAAGGGACCAATGGAACAATTTTTACGATCGGAGGACAGAAATTCTCTCTGAGATATGCAAAATTTTAGCTTTAGCAACTGACGTTAAATTGTGTGAAGACTGCATGGAGTTCATGCGTTAACAGATACAGTGAGCCCTAGCAAGGGCTAAAAACTACGTTCTGAAAGCTATTTTTACCGAGGCGGAACGCCTGTTGACAGCAACGTAAACTCATGTCTCTGGCGGCCGATGCTGCCAATAGCGTTCAGTCCCGCTACCTGCAGAGGTGGCGGTGGTGCTCCTTCGCTTTTACAGCCAGTGTAGAATAGAACAAGGCAATAGAAACGAGCCGTTTGGCCCATTTTTGGGTTAATACCCAAGTCCCATGCCGAAACTACTGTCAGAAGTTGATACAGAGTTCTACTATGTGTGTTGGATTCCGTGAGGCATTTTCAACAGTATTGTTAAAGCTAGATGCATAGTGTTTAAAATTCAGAGTCAATATGCATACGACACGTTTTTATGATCCGAGGAAGCATTCACAACACAGGAGGACTGGAAAATCATGAGAGAAAAGACCATCTTCCGATTGAAAATCCCATGGATATCAGCTTAGACTTTCAGCTGTAACTCATGTGCAATTCAAACAAATCCTAACATTACAAAAGGTAAATTGCGTTCTTCTCTGATCCTGAGTAGAACTATTACAACTTCCATGCACAAATACAGTAAAACTACACACTTCATAATTCAGTTATTATTGTTGTACCAGTCAGGTACTACTTCTATTACTTACAATAGAATATAATTATTAGCACTACAACTATTACGGACTGTAGAGTACAACTATCACTGTCATGCCTGAACTATTATCTATCTTCAGTTAACTAGTACTTCGTCTTCATGCAGTTTGTGGTGAGGTATTACGAATATATTGTCTGAAAAATTTTGGGGAACTTTGTCAAGTATTTCTTGTTTCGTTCATAAAAATTGTGAATAACAGTGGAAAATTTTGTTTTTGAAGCTTTATCACGCCAGAAAAATGGTATTATGTACTTATGTAGCACAAGCATGAAATGTGTTCACCATTACTTAGCATTTAGTTTATATTTCTGGTACGACAAAGATCAACACCAGTAACCAAGTATATTTCCTAAAACCAAGTAATACAACAGATAGTTTTTATTTGTAAAAGAATTTACTACACGATTTATATTGGATGATTATGTAGTTTCTTTGATTGGATGTTTATGATCGCCATAAGTTAGTTTCACAATTACGTCGCACAATTAAATCTGAGATATTTACAATTACGATAATCAGTTTGTTCTCTACCAGACTACATGCCCAAATTTAATTAGAAAGTAGCTCTTCAAATTGTCTCAATGTAGTTTACCTGGAGCTGAAAATTGGATGATGATTCTAATATCTGTGGGTGAAGGAAGTATTTAAATTTATTTTAAAATTTCAGCCCTAACATTGCTCTCATTTTTACATTTCCTTAGTAAATTTTACACTGTGTCTATGCTTGTAAGTAATTATTCTTTTGGATTCTACGGTAATTACGAATGTACTTTTCAAAGGAACATGCTCACGTGAACAACACCAATAAGTTTCATTTTTACTTATAACAAGCTTTCAAGGAACATGAAAGGTAATTAATAAATACAAATTCAAAATACTTTACAGAATACAAAACAAACAAATAAGCCCATACGCGATACACTGACCAGAAGAAAGAGCTAGAATTGACCAAAATCATTTTAATGGACCCTGTGTAGTACCTAGGCATAGATCCAATGCACTAGGTGAAGTCAAGCAGAGGTACACATTTTGTTAATAGGGATCTCTGATGGCGAGCGATGCCTTTTTTTCATAACATAACTTTGCTCCGTCTCTTTGCGTTCGAGTTTAATTATGATTATTATAGACTTCACAAGCGATCACATTCACGAGTGAAACTGTTTAGCTTCGATGTCTTAAGTTCTATGTACTCCATGTAATGAAGAAGGAGTACATATGATTACATCAAAATCCTGAACTTATCACTGTAAATTTCTCAAATTATGAACACAGAAAAACAATTACCTATTGAACACGTTAAGAATATACACCTGTTAAGACGCCGATGATTTAGCTAAATAGAACACTGTTAACTTAAAGTTCTCAAAGCATAGGCTTCTATACGGGAACTATAATACGCAAAATATTTCGCTACAGATGAATATATGGCTGATAGTTCTTTTGATATCAATTGTTCGGCATCAAGTAACTTGGATGGTTCTTATGATGAGTACACTGTCACTTCCATGAATTATGTACTGTTCATCATTATGAAATAACTTTTGTAATATAAATTTTATACATTTCTAACATCTCCATACTTCTTTCCTACCTAAATTTTTTCCTTAAAAAATTACTTAGCGCCAAATAATTATTTACTGTTTTAAATATATTTCACTAGTTAGTTAAACTATTTTTCCACAGTAATTGTGAGAAAACATACACAAAAATAATGGAGGTCTCTCAAGACACTGAACTCCTCCACCCAAGAGGCTTGAAGAAAACAAACAAATTCAAGAATTTTTCTATTCAGAAAGAGACTCAGAATGACAGTCATCAGGAGATGTCTCAGCCAGCCCAACAAGTCACCTCAAGAGAAAAAATTTCGAATCGGTGGAAAAAATTCACAGTTAGTAGCAAGTTTAAGAAAGGATCTCGATATTGCTACCTACTTGTAGCATTCGTTTTCTACACGGCAGTTGGAGCCAAGGTAAGGAATCTCTATTTTAAGACTGCCTGTCAATATTCAAAAGACTTTTCATAAGGTAATGTAATATGTTTTTATTATATTTGAAAAACTCTACTTGGTATTCGAAATTTTAAATAATTGTCTTTCAAAATATTTCCGCATTTCCAACTTGATCCTCAAAGCTCTTTTGATAATAGCTATGATTTAAAATATAATGTTCATTAAACATAGTCGTACTCAATTCATTGATTCATTTAATCTTTTCTGACTGTGGACTTAGAATTAAAATATTACACCTTCGTGCAAAACTCATTGATCGTTCTAATCCTTCTTTCACTGCTTCGAATTCTAATATTCTCGTACTCAATGCACAACTCTTCTTCCCCAATCTTTTACTGTGCCGTAATAAAATATTCTGGTACTCAATTAAATGGTCTCCCTCACCATTCGTCTACGGTTTCAAATTAAAATATTTCTGTGTTTAATTCACTTACAGTACCGATGAAAAGTATCAGGACAAGACCTTTTTTAATTTTTATCGCATTTACATTGCACATAAATAAAATTAAATAATATCAATTACGAAAGCTGTAAACTATATGCAATGAATGTTAGTACATAGGTTTCTACTTCAAAACATATATATAAAAACAATATTTAATATTTAGCGTATGACCCTTTTGCAACCCTTTTAATTATTGTTGCTATTTATTTGTTCAGTAGTTGGAAATCTGTGTACCAACATTTATTAAGTATAGTTTATACGTTTAATAACTTACATTACATACTTTTTCACTCACGTACAATCTACATGTGATAGAAGTGAAAAAAGTTTTGTCGTAATACTTTTGACTCGTATTGTCTCATTATAGTTTTCTGCTGTTCATTTTGAACGAGAATACCCTCATCAGTCAGAGCACCCTGCCTTGCTTGTCCAGATCTTTCAGGCGTTGGAACAGGACCTTGCTCTGCAGGAGGCCCAGCAGAGGGGTGACGACCTCCTCAGAGAACGACGTCGTTTCATGGAGCTCCTGCTGGGCTCTACTAACTCTTCTTTCGGTAATTTTGTTCGATCGTGAGCACATATTTTCAGTAGTTTGAAGTGACTGGCACTGCATAGTTGACAGTGCTAGCTATTTCAAAGCCACGGTGCACAGTGCATGAACTGCTCAAGACTTCTACGAAACTTCCGTGCCAGTCGATGAGTAATACAATTTCCAAGATACCTGTTTCATGTAAATTCTAGTATGACTTTTTTAGTTTATCGAAGTATGCCTTGTCGTATTTTACAGCATTGTAAATTTTGAATAATGCACACAACAATATCATTTAGAATGTCATATGTTGAAAGCCCTTGTTTTACATCTCTCTGTGTTTTACAAGGTAATGTGACCGAGCTGGCGGAGGGCCTAGCGTTGTATGAAGCTGCAGTGGCGGCCGCTGCTGACACTGGGGTGCAGGTGCTGCTGCAGGTCCAGGTCAGGTACTGCTGCAGGTCCAGGTCAGGTGCTACTGCAGGTCCAGGTCAGGTGCTGCTGCAGGTCCAGGTCAGGTGCTGTAGATCCAGGTCAGGTGCTGCTGCAGGTCCAGGTCAGGTGCTGCTGCAGGTCCACGTCAGGTGCTGCTGCAGGTCTAGGTCAGGTGGTGCTGCAGGTCCAGGTCAGGTGCTGTAGGTCCAGGTCAGGTGGTGCTGCAGGTCCTAGTGGAGCTTCGCAGATTTTGACTATTTTGGTTTATGCGTGCATTTGAGACATACTTGAACAGTAAAAAGACCTTACACAGCATTTATAAAAGAAGAATCTTTTTTATTTTTCCACTTTCTAGATCTAAAAGCTGATGATTTAAAAATTTCATGCTGTAACCCATCATCAGATGATGACGAATTAATTTGCTTTGGATGAAAAGGAGAGCAAGAACTCAACTTAGCAATTTCGATTCTTTTCTCAAGTCACAAGTTCTTCATTACTGTTATGTGATTTTGTAGAAGAATTTAAGTCGTTCTAGTCATATTATGTGTTAATGGATGTATATCTTCTTTTATTGTGTCTAAGTTCAGCTTCAATATAGTTTGCTTTATATCATACGGGCTGTCATTCTTCTTTATTGTTTCAACCTGATGATGAAGTAAGTAACATCGAAATTTTTCATTTCATAGTAGGATATTATTTTTTGTTGAATGATAAAGGATAGTTGTAGGATGCTAATAAGCAATGAATTGATCAAACCGGCCATCATCAACGCACAAGGTCGCCTGATTCAGTCATGCCAAAAGAACAACAGTGAACGTACAATCGAAATACATTTCAACTCTAAATATAATTCCTGCATTCAATTTCAATTTATGTAGATAATTCCTGGAATAATTTGAGAAATAAGGAGATTAAAGAATATTTAATTATTTGCCAAGTATACATATGTATGAATAAATATATAGCACACTAGTATACACGTGCACAAAATATGTATATATGTGTGCAGTATCTGCCAATTAATTGGTAAATAACAACACCAAATTCTATGTTTCTCTTTAATTTTACTTTTCATTCTGCATTTACTGAAAAAAAGTCACAATTGCTTTATAATAAGACGAGGACAATGCATTGTCGCGCCCCCAAAAAGATAGTTAAATCCAAGTCTCAATGTCCGTAGAGGTTTTGACAGATGTTCACATAATAAGGTAGTATTTGGCTGATTAATGCACTACAGATTTCTGCTTTTACACGAGAATGACCGTTTACGACAGTGTTCATCCTACTTGAAGCCATTAACGGCTTTTCCCTTATATGAATATAAAATTATATTACAGAAGGTTATAGGACTGGGCTACATACTTGGGTTTAAATTCTCTTCGGAAAGTTTTCATTGCATATTGGCATTCGAAGTTCAAATTATAACTTCATGCAAAAAAATTGATTGAATATGGTATTTAAGTCCGATCATTTTTCAGGTTTATGCTAACTTTTCCCCGTTCAGTGTAAAATGAACATTACGTTGAACATTGTCACCCTTTCTGAAGACATTACATCCTTTTCCTGAAAGGTAATTTGCGACATTACATCTTGTGAAAAATTATTCTGGCTTCATTTCTGCTCTACCTGCAACGATGAAACCATCCAATTTATCACAGCTGTCATCTCGAGCAAAAGAACGAGATGCAACATAAACTCCCTAAGAGTCATATAACTAAATGTACCTGAGTCTTTAGCTTGGGGAACGTGAAAGAAAATACACTGTCTGTTCAGTCTAAGCTAATGTGTAGCACTTCCTTGTGAGTGCTTTGGTTGCTACTGACATGACAAGTGCACCTGATACCAGGAATAATAGGACATCTTTATGTTACGGAAAACAGTATTTTAGAAAATACTGTTAACAAGTCAACTTTTTATTGATGTTACTAATTATAAATTTTTCTTCAGCGTTTACGGGAAGAAATTTTAGTAGTTTCTGTCAATCAATAAATCGGATTTGAAGTGGAATTAACTGAGCCCAGCTATCACACTCAGTCTACAAATTCAGACTTCAAGCCAAATATTTTCATTCTCAAGAAAAGAAAGACTATATCACAAAATTGAACAAAAACATTCATTTAGCCTGGTATAGATGAAGTTATGCAAGTCTCGTAATTTCATACGCGCAGATTTTAATTTCCTGTGTTCCTTATGAAGACAGCTGACTAAGACGTGGAATGAATATTAAATTTCGAAGAGTTGTCTGCAAAGGCTCAGTGAAGCCATCTATCTCATTTCGCAGGCCCAGAAAAGGGAGGATCACGGTTGTGAAGGTGAACATTGCACAACTTTCATGCTTTGATAAATTGGAAATGTAATGCTATTGTGAATTCTTTTACTGTTGACATTTGAACAACAAAAATTACAAATTTTGGCAACTTCCATTGCTTATTTGACATATTTATTTTGGTAATTTAACAGGTAAGAGGATGAAAGAATTAATGATTCTGTCTGATTATCTTGACATTCTAATTATTCTCCTTAATAATTATAATTAGCATTACTAAAAATTTTGTTTCAATATTAATTCAAAAATGAGTAACGTGTCCACAGTAGTTTAAAGGTGCATGCAAATTTATACAGACAACTATGGGAGCGGAAATGTGACAATAGACTTATTTTTCAGGCGGACGGAAAGACGGAGATCACTACCGTATCCGCTGACCCTTGGACCTACGAGCTCTCCGTATTTTTTGCAGCGACAGTCCTCACCACCATAGGTTCAACAAACTTTCAATCTGTCTAATTTTCTAGGCCCTAAGAGGCATTGGCATACTGCATTCACAATAGAGAACATTATTTTCCTCGTGCAAGCATGTATATTAATCATGGATTTAGGTCATTTTTGTCGTTGCCTACGGCGACACAAACAATCGTAACTACAACAAACTTTAAACAGACTTATTACCTGCAATGTTCCATAAATTCATCGCTTGCTGTTCAAGTGTTGCATTAGATTGACGATTTGTTGCAGCAATTTTACGAAGGAGAAAAAAATTCAACTTCCAGAAAGAAAAAAAATATCGTTTCATTGAGTGAGATTTAAATTTATAAGGAAATTTAATTACTTCAAAATATATACACTTCATTCTTGATAAATACACTTCGCCTTTTTATGTCTGGAATTCCAAATGCTAGGTTATATCATAAATAATTCGTTACGATAGCTTTAAGCTTAATTATCGTACTCTAATTTATTCAAAATATAATTTAGATCGAATGGTCAATAATAAATGAAGCTACTCGTACATATTATTTCAATGAGAATATGACGATTGTCATCTAACTCTTAACCAAAGATTCATTCAAATATTTCTGTCCTTCTTCACAGACTAGAGGAAAAGGCACTCCAGGCTATATATTTACCATTCGTACTACCAATACAATATAAACATGTTAAGTATAATTTCTTTGCCTTTTGAACTTAATTTTACAAGAATTTGTGATTATATTTTTTTATGATTGTTGAAGATGCTATATTTTCTATTCGTATTACTTAGGGTAGTTGAAGCTATGGTCTGTTCTTATCCTGTTTTGGAATTTAGTGGCTGGTGTTTAGACTCTGACGCAGGAAATTGCAGACCACAATTCGGACCTGCCCTGAAAGTCAATACGATCTAAAATTTACAATACTATGATGCCAAGTAAGCTTGCAAGCGAAGTTAAAAGTCTTCTCTAAGCTTGAATTTCAATCTTCCTTTCAATATAAATCTTAAAAAAAACGTTAGAATGAAAATGTGCAAAGCATAGTGCTTCACCAGTCATCGTCAGAGTCGGGTTAAAAAATACGTAACATTTATGTGCTGCAATTTGCATGCGCAAAATATTACTGATTTTAGCGGTCAGATGAATATTTATCCAAAAATCAGTAACCTCCAATACAACGAACTAAAATATAATCTAATATGTCTTTAATGATTACACATATCTGTTCAAAAAGTCGGTGTGGTATCACGGACAATATTGCCGTATTTTAGTCCCAGGTGGTTTATTCGTGCTCCTCGAAACCGTCGCATGCAGAACAGCAGTCTCGCTCTGCATGATTGCCCCTGCTCTTTATGTGAGAACCAGGCGTTCTGCACGGCTATTTATTTGAATTAGTTTTCGAAAAGAGTTTTGGTCGTGTTTTATAAATTAGGTTTAACAGAAAAATATAATTGGAAAAACTGATTTGAAGGAAATTTCTGGAGAAGGATGTAATTCGAATAATATGTGTACATTTGGATGAAATAGTTTAACTAGAAATATTAGTTCATTTTTAGCAGCATAAAATGAATATACGAGTTAATTATAAATAAACTGCAAGAATAGTTCGGAGTTAATATGTGTTGATAGTAAAATTGGAAAGTGAATTAAGTAATAGAAAGAGGCTAGCCGAGTTCATATGTACTTTAGGTTGTGTCGTACCCAGTGTCATGCTGCGGGCATCCTGACGAAGTATGATCAAATTTATGTAATTTTAATGACTGAGAAATTTTTTTTAATATATCGTTTTGTTTCAGTAAATTCATGCCAGAAAAAGAAAGTGTTCAATCCTAAACCAGAGTCGCTGCATTTGTGAGTAAAAAATATGATTTTTAGTAGAACTGAAGAATCAACACACAGTATATAATATATTTATGGGTGCCAGCTGAAAACGTGTTAGATCCGTCTAATATTTTCCGAACTGCATAATGAAATTATTTTCACACTTTAAAGAGTCGGTATGTGACTTTACGCAAAATTTAATGATTATTTTACTTTTAAATTTTAATTCGATATGACTGTTATTACTGTAAATGTCCTCACTTTTAAATTTATAGTTAAATATCGTTAAATTCATATCTTATTGGTAATTTTTGTGTATTAACGAAATGATATGGGTTTCAGATGCAAAGTTCATTATAATTGCTGAATATTTAAAAAGGAAAGAAGTATTCGTTTGTCAGTCAATAACAAATATTTGCTTAAGAACTAACCAGACATCACTTCATGGCCAAGCTGCTCCTCGGAGTCTGGAATGTTTTGATCAGAAAAACTCGTGTTATTGGACGCCCTCAAATTCTTCAGGTCTCCAGAAATGTTTTCAGAAGCAGCGTTTGATGCACGGAAAATACAGTCGCTTTTCAACTATTTATACAGAGCTGTTTAAATTTTAAAAATTTTAGTTTTTACCTCTACTTGACAGAAAGTATAAGATAATATGTAGTTTCAAATCAAAAGATTTTTCTCAATAAAACTCTTTTAAATAACTTTCTGAAGATCTGTATATGCGGACAGTGTGTAAACCGGGAATAATTCTGTATTCGTTCTTAGATATTCTCCGAGTTTGCCCCCTATTTTGTAGGTAATCTAAAGAATAATATTTTCACCGCAGGCTACGGGGATATTGCCCCAGCCACCGTGTGGGGCCGCGTGTTCTGCATTGGCTTTGCCCTGCTCGGCATCCCGCTCTCACTGTCCTTCATCGCTGCCACCGGTGACCTACTTGCCTCCATCGCTGCAATGCTGCCAGTACAGTCTCTAGCTGCTACTTTTCCAAAGTAAGAAAGTTGAGGGATTAGATGGTCCTTTGCTATCATGTTTCCTATCTAGACTATCACTGCTACGTTCTCTAAATTGTATTTTTAATCTGCTGACTTAATATCACATGCCTACTTTGAACTCAAAGCTGCGTGAACTTATCCGCATTCAATTATGGATAATGTAATTAAGATTAGATGATCATGAACCCCCATTCCCATCAACATTATTCAATACAGTACAAAACATCAGAAGTACAATCATGTTCTTCCGTACAAAATTGTCAACAACCAGTAACCTTAGAATCAATAACTCTAGTTCTGACGAAGCGATAATACATTTGAGGTTGTGGTTACAGAGGACGTCGTCGCACCGTTATGGCGGGCGTCGGCACTGTCGTGCTATTGCTTGGCTTCATCGCCGTCGGTGGACTCATGTTCCACTTGCTCGAGGACTGGCAGTTTCTGGACGCCTTCTACTTTTGCTTCATCACCACGACCACCATTGGCTTTGGAGACTTCGTCCCTAGTTAGCCAGGATTTATTGAGGAGGAATTCTAAAATTAACACAAAATAATGTCTGCCGAAACAAAACACAGGCCATCATGATTGATATTTATGACTGTTAAATTTCTCATTTTAATTCTTCAGTCGTTCAGCTTTGCTGCTACTCACATATGCAGATAATCATTTGATTTCTGGGCACTTTGATGTTTCTCAACGTATGTACAAGTTCAATATCTTAAACGTAATACTCACGTTGCGTTGCGGGAGATATTGAAGCTGTTACTGCTTAAATTTTTTTCTCGTTGCTTAGTCTGTGAAACCTTTATGCCAAAATAAAATTTTGAGAATTTTGAACTAATAGGTGATCGACGCATTTACTAGATATTGTTCTATGCTAAATGCATCACTGCTCCGACTTTGAAAGTAATTCACTGTCAATTATTTATTGATTGCATTTTTTCTTAAGCAGGTTTAGTACTAAAGAATGAGGCATCATTCAAACCGTGAACCTGTCCTTTAACTCTTATAGCTCAAAGTCATGCTAGACCTAACATAGAATGTGGATAATGTTTATGTTATTAGTACCTAATTTCATTGCACTGAACAAGGATTTACTCTAATTTTAACAACAATCACGAGAACCATTGTCGATAATTCACGCATTTTACAATTCAGTGACCCAGATACTGGCTTGCAGGTCCTGCCTCACTGCGCTACTGCACCGCCTACATCATGTTAGGTCTTGCCATCACCTCCACTGTCATCGAGCTCGTGAGGCGCCAGTACGCACAGTCGTGGGCCCGCATGCAGGAACTCTCCAGCAGACTTCACTACCTCTCCTCGCCCCTGGCCATCGCCATCAGGAAAATGGCCTTAACTGGAGCCACTGAGGTCTCTGAAAACTAATTTTAAATGGCTTTAACTGGAGCCACTGAGGTCTCTGAAAACTAATTTTTTCTGGTTGTGTTCGGTGACTCAGTGTGTTGGATGGAGGTGGTTTGTCCGTATACAGGGTGCAGCAACATAACTTCCGTTTTTACTTCTCAAAAAGTCATGGAAAAAGGAAGTTATGTAGTTGCATGCTGTATGTACATAAATTCTTGACTATTTCAGGGTCATAGCTTTCAGGAAAATTTTGCTCACTGGAGCAACTAAGTCTCATACAAGGGAGTTATGTTGTTATGTTATCTGATCATCTGTTGAATCTGGTATAGCTGATACATTTATGTACTTATTTGTTCTATTTATTCAATAAAGGCTTTAAGTTAGATCATTTAAAAATTCGAAGTTTCTGAAATTTTTGCAGTTCGTTTACTTTAAGGTATCTCAGTTGTTAAAAGGTATTGAATTTAAGAGACATAAATTTTAAGTAATATATACAAAGCATTAGACATTAATAATTAAAATACATGCCACCTAATAAAATACTCTGTCCTATGCTGGAAACTAGGCTGTCATACTAAAGTAAGATCTTAGACCAAGCCTCTATCACGGATATTTTCTGGTGCAAAATTGTTACGGTAGTGGGATAACTTCCCTTTAATCCAATCTTAGGAGTACTGATTTCCTTGAAGTGAGTGACATCTACATCCTGAGTCCCACCGCTTTCTTCGATAACTAGGCATTCCTCGATGAGGATCAAGACTGAATCTTATGATTCGCAACTGCAATGCGGTAGTTTTTTCTCATGAATGCCAAGTGATATCTCAGATTGTAAATTTGTTATCTTAGAGAGTCGATGTAAGCAAACCGATAAGTTATTAATACATTTCTTCAGCTTGTAAGAAGATAAATCAATACCAATCAAACCTCCAGATGGACGTGGATCCGGAATTAATGCGTCAATTGCGGGACATTAATTTGGCCATGGCAGCAGAAGACGTTTCTGATGAAGACAATGCCTGGGACGCCCTCATCTCCATGGCAGAGAAGAAAAAGAGAATCACCATCGTCATGTATGAGAGCGCCGTCTGATATGATATAAAGCTCTCACTGCTCCATTAAAGTCCATCTCAAAATTTCTTCTTGTACTTCCTTGATCATCATTCAAAGTTTTCTGTAGTCAAAGAGACTAGAAAAAACCTAGTTCAAGAAAATTTAGAGCACCGTTTATGGGTTTCTCTAGTCAGAGATACTAACGATAATGTATTCATAATACGCAAAAGGATGATCTTCAGTACGCGGTTTCAGAAATTTTATGTGATCACGTTGTAATAGGCGTTTTAGGAATATGTACTTCTAATAAAACATTGTCAATTACTGAACTCTTCAACGGAAATTTTTGAATGCAAATTTAAGTGCTTTGGTGCACTGTAACTGATACTTCAGACAACTGTACAAGCATTCTAATTTTTCATTTACAAAATTAAGTAAATCTTCATTTTGATCTTTAGATTTATTTAAACTTGAAAAAGTTTCAATTGCTCATGCCATCTAAGAAAAGCTTATATTATCGTCCAATTCAGCAATTACTTCGTGTAAATAATTTCGATGAGCTCATAAAGCATACGACTACTAATATTTAAAATTTACCTTAACTGTACTTATTTTCCAAAGACGGGAAAATACAGTAGTTTTCAACTTAAGTCAATCAACGCTTTATCATTTTAAGTTACCATGAGGTAGAAATGATTGCGCAAACTTATTCTAGAAAAATGTTCAGAGAAACAACCACGTTTCACAAAGACATTCACAAAATGTGTGCCGCGTTGAACAGTGAGTGCTAAAAAAAGTGCTTGTACTACTTCTCCAGGCTTTCTACAAACATAAACTAGCTCAGGCGTGGGGAAACCTCAAAGAATGTTTCACTAGTCTGTTGACTTTGCTAATCAGTGGAGCAGTGACAAATCAGCGTCCTAGCTTTCATGCGTTGCTTTTCTATTCAATAAAGTCGATCTCAGAAAATATTTATCATCAGAATATAGTACTATACCCTATGTTGCTCTTACGTGATTAACTTTACTTTAAGAGGCACAAGACTTAAATAGCAACCCAAGAATAGACCAAACAGCTCGTTCTAATTGCTGTAGTCTATTTTATTATTCACAACGGACTATTTTACGTGATTATGCGTATAGCAACTACTAAGAATTCATGTTTGGTCTTCAGAAAATTTCTCGTTTATACGAGTACTCTCACCTAAGTATATCTATGAACAAATGTAGTCAGGCATTCGATGAACAGTAAACTTGGAGGTAAATAAAACTAAGAAATTTGTAATAAACGCTCTTATATTGAGCCTCTCATGCTAATTGTTCCGATCCAACTCGAAACCCTTGGACGCCTACACGTGTTTCTAATTTTTAACCCTTTCGGTACCATGATGCAAATATCAGAACCTTTTTCAATATATTTAACATCAAATTTAAAAAAAGATGCTTTGTGATGNNNNTGTGAAACTTTATTAAGTGATAAATTCAAATCTTTCTCAAGAATTTATGTAATGTATGTACCTAGTAAACGAAGTTTGCAATTTATCATACTTCGAATTCATTATAAGTGACTGAATAATGTATAATTCATTAGCAACTAACAGTTTGTTATTCATTATAGTTATTGTCATTTGCTCTGGTTCAGTTCATGATTTTTTGGAAAGTGCGTTGTCTGTTAGTCAGATACTTGTAATGTAATGATACTTGTGAAGTTTGAAATGAAAGAAAGTATTCTTGAAGTATAGTAATCTTGAATCATCCATTCTTTGTTTACGTTGTAATTATAAGATAAGATAAGATAACATCCCTCTCGATGAACTCGATGTGTCAAATTGACTCTTTCATTCACATGAATAGTTAGTCGAAATCTACTCGTATTTTATGCTACAAATTATTTATTTTTTCACTATCAGGACAACGTTTTACCCGTAAAATCTCGATTATTATATTCTGCTATTCTTTCTAATTTCCTAGGGTTGTGTCATTACACGAGGCTCCCATATACTCGCTGATCCCATTGTTTCACTACAAAAAAATCTGCTCCCACGTCAAGACTAATCTAGATCTGCACACACGTTAAGCTTAATCTATTTTAGATCATGAGGCATAGATACTTATATAAAAAATATAAAAATATATTAGTATATATAAGATGTATATATAAGAATATATAAGTATCTATGTCGCATATATGACTCTCATTTATATTCAACGCTAACTCTTCAACTTGCATTTTTAAAACAAACCTGAAAATTTTTCGAAACACTTTTAGAACAGAAATCTTTAACGATGAGAAGAAAATATAGGCACTTCGGAATGTTCCTCATGAACTACTAATAAATAAATCATGTAAACTGATGTTCATCTTTGACCCTTTACCAACCACATTTTTCCTAAAAAGCAGAAATACAACACACCCACACGCTGTTCATTGAGTGGTCACAGTGACAGCAACAACTCAACAATCAGAACTGCAACATGTTATGAGAGTTCTATAACTGCTGAGTGCCAGACTGTTCTAATAAATATCTTACGTTTTGTTTTAGCCCACTTTTTCAAAGAAGACTTCAAGGTTCATTTGGACGTCAAGGAGTTAATTATTTCAGGATGGATGTAGACTATTGTCCATAATCTATATTAACTTTAAAGCTATTTTCAGGATATTAGGTTATCAATAATTACATTTTCACGATAACTTTTGTTCGGTAACATAAAACTAGTAACTAGATGAAATGTAGCACTTCATTCCTCTCAACTTCTTATTAACGCATTCTCATTCTTGCTTACTCCAGCATTCGATAATTTAAACATGAAAGGGTTGAGTAGACAACATATTCTAACGTCTGATTGAGTAGACAACCCATTCTAACGTCTAATTGAGTAAACAGCCCATTCTAATGTCTAATTGAGTAAACAACTCATCCAAATATCCTATTCTAGTGTCTAACAAAAGCACAAGACTAGCTCTACAACTAGAGGTTGAAGGGCAGGTGTTCGTGCGTCTCATCCGTAGACTTGTCGTCTCCATCGTCCCACTCGTGCAGAAGTTCAGATGAAACCTCAGCGAAGAGACTGTCCCACTTCCACTCTATGTCCGGCTGAAGCAGGAAAGCAACATCGATAATGTCCACGTAAGGGAATAAAACCGCAGTGGAATGTCGTAAAATTTTGGGGTCGCATGTCATAAGTTCTAAAGTTTTAAAATTCTTACAAAAAATAGTTTGCTTGTTTTTGTACACCAAAATATTTAAACAGATCTAGAGTAGGATGTGATAAAATTGAATATCAAAGTAAAATTACTTGTGGTGCAGTAATTGAATGTCCTCGGTTGTTGCCTATGTTATCGTAAATAATGTGATACTCATAACTGCTCATATTATTTAAAACAAACAAAAATTGTTTAAAATGAGAGTATTTGTAAACATAAAAGTGACTTTGGAATAAAAATGATCTAAATTCCTATGAAAAATCTAGTTATATATTTTTCTTATTTAGAGTCAGATCATACATATTCTAGTTGATGCATATTGATACAAACTGTGAACGTGTTGCACTAACTGGATTCGGTAACAAAAGAGGCAGGAACAATTTTGTGAATTTAGTAATTCATAGGAGTAAAAAAAATGTCGCTGACGTCCGTCTCGTTGGCCAGCAGCTCTGTCAGCATGCACAGGCTTACCTCCCTGACGTCAGCCTCGTTGGCCAGCACCTCCGTCAGCATGCACAGGCTTACCTCCCTGACGTCTGCCTCGTTGGCCAGCACCTCCGTCAGCATGCGCAAGTCGATGTCGTCCAGCGTCGAGAAAGCAGCGTGGCGGAGTAAGTCCGAGTCGAGTTCCTTGAATGTTGCCACTCGATTTACTGCCACACTGAATGCATTAAGGTAATTGAATTAATCAACAAAGACTTGCAGTTTGACTTATTGTTAGTTCACATCCTACTGAACAATGATACATACGTATATAGAGGTTTTATCTAATTTTGGATGGAACATAGGGAGTAATATTACAGTAAAGCATATACATACCTGAGGAACATTTTTGATTGGTTTTTATTCAAGTAAAGCAAGAAACTTAAAACTCTGAAATAGAGGAAAAATTTTGATCTCTTTTTATTTTCTTTCCGTTTGCAGTATAAAGAATGAATTCATTACACGTTTAACAATAACGTCAATTGCTTTAAATATTTTCCAAGTCAGTCTTTTGCAGGTTCGTCCTGTCGTTAGCCTAGAGTGAAGGGTTGGAGGACGAATTGAGTTGTCCGTGTCACCTTCTCTTTTCAACTAAATACTTCAGAACATTAACGATTGCATAACAATTATGCAATTCAGCTATGCGTGTGTGTTGGATGCCTAAATAAAGTTGAACCGGGACTAAATTCCTGGACAGAATATGGTTACAGCAACCTGATGGCCTTTAAAATAACATGGAAATACTGAATTGAATAGTTGCCTTCCGGCCCTTAAAACTGACCTCGGAGCCTGAGCCACCTGCTGGGTCAGGTCTTGCTCTGACACTTCTTCCAGGTCGGGGATGGCTGGAATTTCTGCTCGATTGAAAGTAAATTTCTACTATTACTTTCATCATCATTCTTCATGCAATTTTGAAATGCGCATTTAAAACACCGTAGATCGTACATTTTTATTCATCAAATGGAGAATGATGCATTAAACAAGCAAAATTTTATGAATATGTAAATATCTAACGAGCATTTTTGACGAACATTTTTATTACTTGTATCAAAATTAACAGAGTTATTCACGAAGCAGGTCGTGTAAGTCGGCATAGAGAGATGCTTTCGCAGCACCAGATATCGAGATTATTTTCTTATAAAGTAAAGGTGTTGTTTCTATCATTTCATGATATTTTAAACGAAATCAGAGTGAGTGCAGAATGAAAACTTTCAAGTAAAGAGCTGAAACTGTTCTATCAGAGCCTAAATCAGCCTTAGTGCCCTTGAGTCTCACCATCATCTGAGTTATCGATCTGTGAAAATCTTGCGTCTTCTTCAGGAGGCCCAAATCCTCTGAAAAATAAAAATTTTAAATAAAATGCTAAAAAAAGTTCAACCAGAAAAAATTATTAGATCCAACTGAAGTCAGAAAACTGGTCACAGATATTTTAGTGATTTAAAATGACGTAAAAACGTTGTAGCACATTAGGTTATTCCTTAATAGTATATAATTTATGATAAACGGTGAGATCTAGCGGGACAGAGAAAATTAAACTACAAAGAATTTCAAACATTTACAAAATATAGAGAGTCTTCAATCATTCCCAATTAATTAAAAAATGTAAAATACTTCAAGTAAAAATTAAAGTGACATTGTCCCTTTCAAAGATTTGGGACTAATTCAAGAATTGAATAGAATAAGGTAATAGCACCGAGCCGTTTGATCCTTTCTTGAATTGCTACCCAAGCCTCATGCCTTCGTAAAAGTACTTTTGGAATCAGCAATGCAACTGGCAATAATTACCCGCAATGAGGTTTCCAACTCCATCTTAAAGACTGTCATTACAACCTGCAGCTGACGTTACATACTTTCATAACATGTTCCGATGTATGATGAAATGTGTCATAAAATAATAGAAATCCAGAGGTACAAAAAGAACCCACCCACCCACCCTCCAGAAACTGAGGTGTTTGCCCAGCCTCCTGCTTTCCGTCCACCAGGAGGAGCTGTGGTGAGCTCGTTTCTCTGCAAGAATGCGATTGAATAAAATTTTCGTTACATTGCGGTCAACCAACGGCATGAAATTTGAATGAATGTACTAGGAAATTTATTGAATTCAGGTCCCTAGTATTTCGGAGTCTTTGTTCTAATATTAGGTAAGATTCATCATGTCTCATTATTCTCAGAAGTGGATATTTTCTGTAGTTAAGTGTATTAATGTGCAATGGAAATATTAAGCTTTGATACTGCAACAGAATTAAAAGAATATTTCTTTTGTTGTTAATCAAATTTAAAGAACTGACCGGTTGGATGATGATAATATCAATAATATTTTCTGTTGATCACTAGCAGGACTGCGTTACAAGGCATTCACTGTAATTGTCAAGTCCATTTTTTTATCACTAACTTTACTGTCAAAACTGTAATGTTCAAGTTGAATTGGAAAAATATCTAGAAGTTTCTTTTTTGAACATTCAATTAAACTTAAGGCTCACATCTGAAAAAAATTTCTTATGGACGCAGTATTTATACGTAAAGCATTACCAAATTACACAAATTATTTTATATTCACTACAAATAGAAAAAAATGTGACGGAGTGATTTTTTTAAGAAACCTGACAAGCTTTGATTAACATCCAAAATATTCATCTCTGTACTGCTATAGAATCTAATACATACATCAGCAAATAAATACCATAAAATAAAAGTGTAAACGAATTTCATGTAGTTCTACGCAAATCAGGGATTCTCTGAGCTAGAAAAAGAAGATTGGTTGGATTAATTCTAGACTGAGAGAACTGCTGTGATACAAATGTTTTCAGGTACAACACCTGAGAAGAGACGAAAATCTCGTCCTCCATCGTATCGAGCGTGGCACTGCCAGTCGCGCGACGGCCCTTCATTGGGGAATTCTGCAAGATAATGAGTATCATCAGCACAATTTTAAACGATAATAAAAATAACTATGCTGTAGTCATTTATAATCTGGTATAAAAATTATTTTACAGAACTTCACCACGTTAGCATTCGAATCTGTATGAAAATATGCAATCAAAATGTCTTCTTAGTCTATGCATGTAAAACTGGAAAAATTGACTTTGCCATCATTATTGATAAAAAAATCATGAAACTATTTAAAAAATTTCTTCAGTGTATTATTGATGAAGTTGTACTTAGTTTCTTCTAAGTTTTGATAAGCTGGCCTAACTCAATGATATTACTGACACGTATAGTGAAATAGAAGATATTTACCTTCAATTATCATCATCATAACAAGACTGTCTATAGTTTCGTAACATTTTGCAATTATTTCTTAATCGATACTTTTCAGAATTATTCTCACTCATCAATAAGCATGAATATTTACATTAAATTAGTATGTGAATAGTTGACGAATGTAGTAACTGAACTGAAAAATTGATGTAGTAACCAAATGCCTAAAACTACTACAACTGTCAATATTTCTTTTTGAAGGGAACTTTTCTGCTAATTCCTATTGGAAATGAGTGCATTTACTTCATTAGTATTGTGCATCAGTGAAACAAATACGAAAAATACCATGGAATACATCACCTTTCTAGAAGACAGGCTGAACTCAAAATTACTGAGGTCATCCCTGTTGGTGATCTGCCTTATGAAATTCATGTCTACGCGTGTTACCTGCTCCTGCACTACACTTGAATGACTTTATCACGACAGTAAATACTTCGACTGGCTGACAACGGCGCTGTAAATACTAGGACTAACTAACCACGATGCAGTAAATACTTCGACTGGCTGACCGCGACCCAGTAAACACGACAACCGACTGACCACGACCCAGTAAATACTATGATTAACTGACCACGACGCAGTAAATACTACAACTGACCGACCACGACGCAGTAAATACTACAACTTAGTGACCACGATGCAGTAAATACTATGATTAACTGACCACGACGCAGTAAATACTACAACTGACCGACCAGGACGCAGTAAATACTACAACTGACACAACAACGGTTCATGTGTGTTCTACATTCATAAACTGACTGATGCACCAGGCATAGCCACCGTGACAACTCTGTTGTGTGTGCTAGAGGTGGTCACCATGGCAACGCTGTCGCATCTCATGAAACCGAGTAAAATCACTAAAATTAAAATTACAAGGGGCAGTAAAATTACAGATTTTCAAATTAGAAGTTTTCATTTTACAGATAATTTTAAAGTTCGTGATTCAGTCAATTTTTTAGAAAAATATTTCAGAACCTCTAGAAGCATTACTCGAGTTCCAGTCATGAGGTTAGAATTACAGAAGATTCCATGAAAACTGGAATAGTACGTCTGAGACATTAAAGAATCTTAGTTATTGAGGGTAAATTAAATTTCATCCGTGAATAAAAGCCTATTGCGCACCGATGCATGTTGTTGCCATGGGAACACAGACGCTTCTTCTTGCCAGTGCAGATGTTCAGCAAATCACAGGGAAACATTCTAAGCGCAGTCACGCTGCATTCCAAAACTATGTTTCATTATATTCTTTAAAATCTCAAAATGCACCTGTTGGTTTGAACTTGAAAATATATACTGTAATCTCTGCTACACAAGCAAGTAGAACAGATTGTACTTACAGAACTTGCGCATCCATTCACGTAAATTTCTGGGAACATCTTTTAAGAGTGTGGGAGTTATTCTTCGTCCCAGTAATTATACTTAAAAGAAGGTAGACTTGCTAAACTCAACTGTACTATCGTCTAAGGTACGTACTCAGTGTTGCAAAATGATGTGGAATTTTTGCGCAGAGTCTTATGTTTATATATCAAGGATTGGAAAGCCCCAATGAGCTTAGCCTCAGTAGTCTAGGAACGTTAAATTACGGATGAGAAACAACCTCAGAATTATGTTTACATTCGCATCAACACCATAACTTGACGATAAATTCGATTGTTCTCTGTTATCAAAATAACACGATAGAAAACTTTGATTTTCGGTAACCTAAAGGAAAGTTTGTGATGTTGTAATGCAATGTACACGACTAAAATAGCATAATTAGAGAAATTAAAGGAATAAGAAAATATCCGTTTTGGAAAGGCGTGCATCAGATGGATTGTAAATGAATTTCATTACGAGTGAAAGAGAAAATAATGTCAGTCGAAAATTTTTAAGACACCCTAAAAACGGTTCAACTAAAAGTGCATCAATATTAACAGAGGCAACGCTCATAATACAAAGAATCAAGTTAAAGAAAAACCAATGTTAAAAGTTTTGCCTCGCATCTTTGTGGAGCGGGAGAGACGAATATTGTTTTTTTATCACTAGCTTCCTATTGGATTTATTTGCAACGTTTCCTTATGCCCTTCATTCCACACGTATGTATTATAATATCATATAATTTATGCAAGCTTATAATGTGCATTGACTTCTTCGGTTTGAGGACCAAGATGTGGGCAGAGGGAAGAGTAATAACTTTTACTCTAACTCCATTTATTTTGTATTTTATTAAAATACGACCACCCTATTTAGACACACGCTGAACGAAAAGGTCAGCAGAGAATTCAAAGAAGCAAATTGGAATCCGAGAAAGAACATTTCTTTCAGCTCGAATTTTGTTATCAGTCTTTCACTTGCAAATCGCCTGTTTATTAACCTAAGTTCACAAAACATTTCTATTAAGTAAGTTGTACACCAATACTTTACGCATTATTTGGCAAAATTCCTAATCGTTTTTGTTTCTTGAATTACTATACCTGAACCTCTTTACTATCCAAATTAATATTCAACTTGCTAGCCAACTACGGGGTAATGGAACAAGGCATCGTACCTCAGCCAGGCTTGAAAAGGCTAAGCCTACCGAGGCCGGCGTCGGCCTACCACCTTTCGAAGGGCGGCATCACTGCTATGGGCAGACCTGGACCACCGCCCCACCAGGTCAGATACGTCACTATACCTTCAGTTATACAAATTTTTAACTTTTGAATTAATCATTTTCCAGTGGATTCATAAGGGAGTTCTTGTATTTTACTTCTTGCATTATTGTTAAAATTTATGACGAAAAGACGAAGAGAAACAAAAAGGAGAATTCATCTTTCCCAAAAACTCTTCTTCCCCAAGATGTCTTATGACGAGCAAGAGTCACGAGTTTCATGCGCACTTGCATAAAGTTTATTCAAAATTAAATGAAACTAAGACCGGTTAATCATAAACACGTTTAAACACAAATTTTTACTGTGGAATATGTATTACAGACCAACATTTGAAAGTCGTATATTCGTACAAGAACTGGTTTCATGTTAAGCTAGAAGTTTGACACAATGTATTAAATCATAAACGTTGTTTCCATAGCAGCTCGCCATTCGTACTACGTTCTTTCAGAATGCCGTTTCCACCAAACGAATGATCTACTATGACACATGTTCACTCTAAACTCTTAGCAATACCATCATATATAACTAGTTAATATGAGCAACAGGATCTTAGAATCGGTTCGCTGAGATGTAAGATTTTTTCCTCTAGACTGACCTGCATAAGCGTGCACTAGCCTGAACTAAGCTGTACTGATGGCAGTACTGAATTGAGATTAAGATGCACAAGTTAGCAGCGATTTTAGTTCGAAAAGACTCTGAGGAGTTTCTCCATTGCTTCTAATCCAACTCTATCTACAAGTAGATATAAATGATGCTAAACGATCCAAGCAGAGAAGCGTGAGCAAAATTCAATATCACAGAAATGCAGATTTGAATCTTTGTATTTATGATTGTTTCTAGCTGGAGTTGGTGGGCAGCACCGGAGTGAGGACGCTACAGTGTAGAGGCCGTGGTGATCAGCCTGCAGCTGTGGTAGTGTCCCAACGCCAAATGTTGGACGTGGCGCAGGCGGCGAAGCAGGTAGAGATATCCCAGTCAATGATGTTTAAACTAATGCGTATTATGACGTAAAGTAATTAAACCGAGGTACATTGTGATGCGAGATAATGAAACCAAGGTACATTGCGATCACGGAAAATTACTCAATCAAGGTTTAAATTATTCAATTACTTATGTGATCAAAGTTGGGATATAACCTAAAATTACGTTTAAGTGGAATGAATTATTCTAACGTGTGAGAATTTTTTTTAAGAAAATCCTGTACAACCTTACTGTTGAGTCACCTATTCTCAACGCACAAAATTAGTGAGCAAAACATCTGTAAAAAAGCGATGAAACATCAGAAAATTGCTAAAAAGGTTACGATCTCGGCAGGTTGTTGAAGAAAGCAATTTGAGCAAAGCTCGAACAACAGCAGCAGCTGCAGCTGAGCAGCGACAGCAACAACAGGAGCGAAAGACTAGGTGGCAACGCCGCTCCCACAGCGCTCCCCCCTCACGCAAGGTGAGGGCTAGGTGGCAACGCCGCTCCCACAGCGCCCTCCTCACACAAGGTGAGGGCTAGGTGGCAACGCCGCTCCCACAGCGCTCCCCCCTCACGCTAAGTGAGGGCTAGGTGGCAACGCCGCTCCCACAGCGCGCCCTCCTCACGCAAGGTGAAGACCCCTCTGTGAATGTATTTCTTTGAGCTGCCCTATGTGCACGTTGAACAAATTATCCAGCGAGGGAAAAATGCGTACAGTATGACTTGTAAAGTTAAGTTTGCTTGTATAATTAAGATGCAGATTTTGATACGAGCTTTACTGTAGGAGGAACATGACGACGTGCAGCTGCAGCAGCGACTGCAGCAGCGTGAAGAAGTGCGGCAGCTGCAGCGGCAGGTGCTCGCTCTCAAGTGCACTGCCATCAGGGAGGCGCAACTCCACGAGAAAGAATATAACAGGTACATCTGATAGTCTATCAGGTGCAAGTGAAATCAGTGCATGTGATATCTGACATCTGCAGGTGTTGGGTACGACTAGTGCAAGGCAATTACTAGCGCAGGATGACTGGATGTTCGAGATAATCGCAGGTGCTGAGGGATATCAAATGGAGAATAATAAAGGGTACAAGACCATTTCAGGTGCAGAGGGACATCAAATGGTGAATAATAAAGGGTACAAGACCATTTCAGGTGCAGGGGGACATCAAATGGTGAACAATAGAGGGAACAAGACAACTGCAGGCGCAAAGAAACATCAAATGGAGAACAATAAAGGGAACAAGACAATTGCAGGCGCAAAGACACATCAAATGGAGAACAATAAAGGGTACAAGGCGATTTCAGATGTGAGGTAATGTAGAAAACAATTGAGATCTAATTTATTTCAGGCACCAAACAATTTCACAGTACGGGGAATATTGTTCATTGATATCGTCTCTCCAAAGGTATATTGAATTCCAGATGATTTCCCTAGACGGATTTCGAGGTGTAAATTTAACACTGCAACATTCTTTCAAATAAATTTTGTTCAAAAAATTATGACTCTGTCATTATTAGTCACAGTAATATCTGTGAGCTCTTATAATAGATTTTAATAGCCGGATAAAAATTCTCATATTATGGTAATATGAAGAAATATTGTGAAATTAATTTAACTTGGATATTTCGTATTTTTCGTTTGTTTTTTGTTTCCAATTTTGTAAGTAAATGCCGATTAAAAACCTGCACACCATTTTTGCCGAGATTAAACTTCCCTCTGGACTGCAAACATTTATGACCAGCCCAAGACAAGCATCTGTTCTCCAGCTTTCTGTTCTCCAAGCTGTTTGCCCAAAACAAGACCACATCCTACCGAGTTCAGTGTTAATTTTATTATAATGCATAAGTGTTTTCCAACTAAGGAATTTGCATAACATCGAGGCAAATAGTGCATGTGGTCAAAGTAAGTGTTAAATAGAAGCATTGTCGTATGATGTTATTGTAATTCCTAGCGTGCCCCCATAACGAAAATTCTTCAATGTATAAACCTTACTGAAGAAGACGAACACGGAATGGATCCTGTTGGTGATTTTCTGCGGTGTCAGGTTATCCTGCCGCCCGTAGACAGGAATGTGACCGTTCTGTGACAGCACTGCGCTGTCAGTCATATAATAGTTTCCATTACGCTGCTGCAGCGCCTTATGAAGCCTATTATTTCTCTTTCAAAGAGATTAGTTCCAGTCGATGAATTTCCTATTGTAGTGTGTGCTAGCGATGCACTACACCCCCAACAGGAGGTCGGAGAAGGCCGAAGAAGCTCGAGTGGAAGAGACAGTGGAGTGGCACCGGCGCAAAGCTCTTCAGGAGGATGAGGTACTCATAGCCTTATTCATAAGCAACCATCTTGAGCTAAGTTCCTAACACATTTATGAAGTTAGTGGGAACGTTTTGCTTATGGTAAATGTGAAGCCGGAAACAGTGATTGGATTTTGACCTTCCCTCAACAACATTTGAGCTTGATTAAACTACTCAAAAATCCACTGACATTGATAATTCTCAAGATCATCTGAGGCTTGCAGCACTGGGTAATATAATATGGCATATCCTGGGGTATGTTTCCTACGTCTGGAGACTCATTAGTAGAAGAGATTTCCATGCAGATTTGGAACAACCCAGTTACCTCACTACAGCCCCATATATGCCGACTAAATGAATCTATAAAACGACTAATAAAATTGCAGGCACCAATATATCTATTGGGTTGTATAACCATTCTCAACAAAATAATCATTTATTATTTGTCTCTGTGTCACAGAAGAAGAAGCAGATGACTCAGAAAGCTCGGCAAGTGGCTTCCCGAAGTCTGCAACTCCAGATCGAAGCTCGAACTCTGCAGAAGAGACAAAAAACTCAAGAAAAACAAAACGTGAGATTAATTATTAAGTATTTAGTGATCAATGACTCATTATATTCTATAATGATAGGTTTGGAGTGAGATTTTTTGGTACGGAAATAAATTCTCGCAAAACGTTTTTATGTAACTCATCGTAGTGCTTTCAGAAATACTATAACACGAATTTGATGGAAAAAATCATTTGAATATCAAACAAACGTTTTTGACCAGTAATATCACGTAATTTTATGCTTCATTCTTACATTCTTACAAAACAATAAAAATAAATATCAATAAATATAACCTCTATCGGGCAAATAGCTGAAATGAAAATTAACCTGAAGAATGACTTTGCTCATCAATTTGAGATTATTTCTATAGGAGGCGATGCTGGCTAAAAGACGCGACGAGCGCCTAAAAGACGAACAAGACGAAGACGTAAGACGACGTGTGGCTTCGAGACAACGTCAGCTGCAGGACTTCAGACGTCAGGCGGACGACGTCAAAGCCCGCGTCAAGAAAGAGACTATCATGGACGCCATCGAGGAGGAGAAGGTTCACCACTAACTGCAAACTCAAATAATTTCAGGACACTGCTCTTGAGCTCAGACTCAGAATGGGAATGACGTCCTGCGTTGAGCTGAATCTGTAAATTTGAACAATGCTCCTCTGTTATATTCAATTTATGGGAAGTTGATTGTCTAAGCCCGACATCATTCAACATTTGCCCTAAAAAATGGTAGAGTTCAAGGAAATGAACGGTTGACAGAAACGCTATTGAAGTCTCAGCGTCACCAATAGTTTTAAGGAATGCAAGACGAAAAACTTTAAAATTTCCGACTTCAGTAAAAGTTTCGTTACATTTCTACTCTAGAACAACATATAGGTAACCAGACAGCATGATACGCTTGGATTATTACCATCAATAATGTTTTTCTTTAATTCAGCTGCTAGAATTGAGATGCAAGAAGCTTCTATACGCCTTTAACTTCCAGGCGGCTCGAGTGGCTGCAGAAAAGCTGGAGGCTGCAGAGAAAGCTGCAGTCGAGGCTGCAGAGATGCGCAAGCTTCGAGATGATCTGAAGACTCTGCAAGTGCAGCGGGCAGAGCAACAGCAGAAATATCGAGCGATGAAACAGCAGCTCATTTTCGACAAAGAACATGAGGAAGTGAGAGGCTTACGCTCGAGCCTACAGTTCGTAGGAGTGTAAAAATACTTCAAGTATACTCCAAGAAAGTCTTCTTAGGTTAATGTGATTTTATATAGAAAAATGGGGACTAAAATTTCAAAGATCACTAGGGCAAACTGTTGTTCACTCATAGTTTAACTATCGCTCATTGTTTTCTCAAATCCTGCCACTCTTTGAAAGTCAAATTCACCTCTCAAAGCATTTTAGCATATTATATTATGCTTCTTTCAATCTCGAACAATATTTTTGTATCTCAAAACTTCTTTTTCTGCAGGTTGAGCGATCCTGGCGCGCCCGCCTGCTGCAGGAGGCGAGGGCGAAGCAGGCGAGGGAGGAGGCGGTGCTGCAGGAGCGCGAGAAGCAGGTGCGTCTGCTGCATGAGAAGAAGCGACAGGAAGCAGAGAGGGAGAAGCGCGAAGGAGAAGTCTACAGCAAAATCTACGTCATGCCTGGAGCTGATCTAAGGCCTACAGCTCAACAAAAGGTACGAGCAGCAGCGCTGAAGCTAAGTCCATTCCACTAAAATCGGCTTTTAATAAAATGTAAGTTTATTCTTAAAAAGGTGAAACGAGGTGTTGAGTAGTTGCCCGATGGGTCTGAAAGTGTCTTTAAGTCAAACAGCATAATTTTGTGCACAAAACTCTTACCTATCTGAATGTTTGGAGTATCTCGCTTGTTAATGTATCATTTGAACTATATTCGTATTTACAATTGCACAAACTCATCTCAATGTTTATGAATCAAATCTGTCAACACTAAGACTTAGAAGCGCTGGTGGTAAGCAACCTTAGTAAGTTTTAGAAGCTGCATTCTAAATCGTAGAATATGATTGAGCAAAATTTAGTCTCCAACAGATTTTGTGAACGCACGGAGTCTTAATGTGGGTTTTCATGAAGGATTCTTTAGCAACTTTCCCGTTGTGTATTTAATTTTGTGAATCATCGACTTCATACAACAAACTAATGCATCAAAAACAATTTCAGCAATACTTATCCTCTTTTTTCTTCGCACAAAGGGTTGGGCAAGCAGTGTATTCGTGTGGATATCCAAGAACCTGGAACAAAACTAACATTGAATATTTTTTACCACAGCTCCTACCCGATCCCGACGATTTTTGAAAAGCTCCTTCACATTTGCACTATAATATCATCCAATACTGACAAGAGGCCTTGCAAGACTTCTTTTCACTGGTGTATCCACCCTATTTACTGCTATTGCTTCTTCATTCGTCTCAACCATCAATGACTTCCCTCCGCTTTGACGTATCTACGTCATCTTGACAGCTCCATTAACCTCTACCATAGATCATGATTAATTCCAAAGCATTTAATTTCTCCTCGAAGATCAGACAAAACGTGCTTTTGTTTCATAGCGCATTCAACTTCCATGAACTGCTCTCAAATAAAGTTTTTTCAGCAACAAATGGCGAGTGACTTGAAGGCTCAAGCACGGGAGGCTGAAGCCATCAAATCAGCTGAAGTCGCCCGTGCTGCAGCTGAACGCCTGAAGGCACAGCAGCTCCAGCGTCATGAGGAGAATGCATTGAGGACGCTGCAAGCTGACACCATTGCCCATCTCAGGTTCCTGGCATCCAATTAAGATTTTCTCATTAATGGGATCAGGAAAGAAATCATATGAAGTAAATGGCTTTGAGTTACAATATTGTCGGTCAAAATACCGAGCAATAAAATATTCATGAAGATTTACCTTAGGACACGCAGGATCTATTGTGGGGAAGACGTGTGTGTTATGAGGTATTATGAGGTTCTCATAAATGCCATATAAAAATATTACCTCGATGGCCATTGTACAATTAGTAAATTACCATCACGTAGTAAAATTATAATGTAGTTTTTGCAGTATATATTATTAGAATGTAGTTACACCCCCATGTATGTTATTTGAATAATTCATATGAATTATATGTAGGTAGGAATCAAATTGAGTTCAAGTAAATATGCTGATGAGAGAAATGAGACCATGAATGTTGAATGTTTATTCTAACATTACACGTAAACACATAATTCAAAGTGGTAAATATTGCATCAGATGATTGCATTGATTCAAATCCGCAAATATTAAATATTTTTTGAATTTTTTATGTCTAACTAATGTTCGTACCTGCACCTCGAGTCAACATTATTTATTTATTTATTCATAATTTTATCAGAATTGCAGTACATTCATACAGCATTAGACTTAAAATCCGCGTTGCAAAAAATTTCTATTTAATTTACAAAGAAATTCGTTCTTCGCCGTTTAGGAACTCAAATACTACCTAAAGGAAAGCTGTGCTCTTTCAGAAAAACAGTCACTGAAAATTCCAGCTTCCTCATTATGTTCTAACGACTCCTGCAGAGACATCGGCATCCCAGGACGCTTGGTGAAGGAACTGGAGCGACAAGTGATGAAGACCCGACCTCCACCAGCCCCCAGACCTCCAGCTACCCTGGGTCCTATCATTTAACTTGGCTAGACCGACATAACACTACAGGATGTCTCAAAAAAATGTAAATGTAACGCACCCTTGGTGTGCGTTATCAGCGTTGTCTGGACAATAATGGTCATCAATTCGAACATTAGCGAACATGATTCTTTAATCACATTTGTCTTCTGTATTCGAAGCTATCCTATTTCACTGTATGTTCATAAATAAAGGATCTCGTCATACGAAGTGTGAGTACATTTTTTTGAGACACCCTGTAGATGTATAGATAACACAACGCCACTGCATATATTCCTCACTCTTGTTGCGATAGAAGTTCCCATTTCTGTTTATTGTATATGCGTAGCCAGCAGTTGACAAGATGTGTTATACAGGAGACACTTCTTAGTTCTATCACATCATTTCTTAGTGTGTTTTTGCCGCAGTAGAAGCTGCAGATCATAGCTCTTCTCTAACTTTTGTGATTATTGATGAAAATTAACAAAAGAGTTCAGAGACAACATATGTTAGTAGACGAAAAAGTATGTATTGTACTGCAGTGCATCGCTAGCTCACACTATAATAAAGAATCCATCAACTGGAGCTAATGCTCTGTAGAACGGATTCATAGGATTCACAAGGTGTTGTAGCAGTATGAAAATCATCATTTAATAGTGCATACAGCATACATTCCGACACGAACACTAGCGCTCGCCTATACAAGCGGCTACTTACACACACTCTTCAGGGACGCAGACTAAGTGGATGAGACCTCCTTCCAAACGCAGCTCGAATCTACGCAACACGAGCTACGATATCTTACCACAAATCGCTCAAAGCGGAAGCCAATAATCGAAGAGATTTCCCAACTACAGAACAGTCACTTTTTTCATGCTTACGGACTTCCCCGCCACGTTGGGTACGAAAGTACTCATCCAATTTTAGCATTCAATTGCCAGTGTTTTGACGTTACAAAAACTCGATTGCAAGAAAGATACGCAATATAGGTAATGTATAGTTAATCATGTGTATTTATTCTCTTTTTGGGTTATCACTATATATATAAAACACCATAACATGTGACCTCAGAGTAACCTACAAAATAAAGACTCCCAGAGTGACCCAAGAGGAATATTGACAGCCAGAGTGACCCAATGGAAATGACGGTTTGAAGAATGACACAACGGTGTAACAGTTTAGGAAGAGTTGACAGAGGCAACGTCTTTTTTGTGGAAACGCAGTTGCAGCAAATTGTTAAGCTTCTATGTACCTATACCTTGCACTTCTTAATCAGGAAAAAGAGCGAAAGACCAGCATAGGACAAAAACATACGCTGATTGAAAGTAGGTATACAATAAACGAATACTGGCGAAAGCATATTCCGGAAAGGATTGTAAAAATTTACTCAAGGGACTCAAGTTCTAAGGCAATAGACATATATTGAACAGAAGTTGAGTGAAAATGGATGAAGATCGCCCCCAAAGGAAGTTGAGCGTGTGGAAGGAATGATAATGAAATAGTAAAGTATACGTTTAGATCTGGAAAATATGGAAACTGAGTAAATTTAAGTAAGCAATGATAATGAGACATGCAATGATAGTAGCCACCAGATAAAATTCAGCGATCCACACTTTTATTTTTAGGAATACGAATGAATTCAACCATTTGATATACAAGTCTAAGAGAACACTTGAGTAAATATCAATTATCGAGGTAGAGAGGTAAAAGATAATGGCTTCAAAAAAGGCTAGCTTCCAAGGTAAATACATATTTTCATCGTTATATCTCTGCAGTGAATTTAGCTTCCTAGGATACGTTAAGGCTTATCATTTTTAATGGGAAATGACCACCGTAGTTTCTGATAGCTGAATGAAAAGTTCTTACTAAAATGCCCCTGTTTTTTTAAAGTTTGTTTAAGAAGTCATTGAATCTGTTTTCCGTTTTTCTTGTTTCATTGGCAGTTGCTTTAGTATTGTAAAATTGACTAATTTCATTTATGGGATCATTATGTGTGTTTAGAACGGCCATTTTCAAATAACAGACGATGAACGACGATGAACTCGGAAGAAACAATTTTTTTTGTTTTTAGGTAGCAAATTTGTTGTCATTGTTCTTCTTTCTCCCTTTTTTCCTGATGAATCAAAAGATTACAAATTGGTTTTTGAAGAACACTTCTTTCAAGGAAAAGAAGTCTCACAATATCCAGTGCAGTTGCAATGAAACGCCTTAGATCAATAAAATGAATGCAAAAACAGTATACATGAAGTTAGATTGTCAAGAAAGAGCCTGGTTTCATCATATTTATTAAATCATAAAACCAACGTTATCTACTTCATTCCAGATGATAATTAGCGCAAGGAACATAGCTCTGTTAATTGCAGCCGTATTGAAGATATTATAACGAATATCTCCAACTTAATGCACTCTAAAAACTTGAAATTCAAAGTATGTTTTTCCAGTAGCCTTCGACTGGCCTCATTCAGAGATCTTCGATTAGTGTGGGACGTTCATTGATGTTGTCTTGGGGTTCAAAGCATGGTTGTTTTCACTTCCAACGAAGCTTTCCTGAGTTTCTGCATGAACAACCTTCGTACTGAGGCAACCCTTCGCAACGGAGAGGATGGAGTCGTCGAGCAAGCCTAACTAGGACATCTGGACGGATAAAAAACGGATGAAATTTGTAAAGAAATTAGGAAGGATTTCCTTATGCTCGACGCTGTTTGACCGATCATTAAACTTATAATTAGAGCATAATCTGTAACGAGTATTATGCTCTCAGTATTCTGAAGTATTCTAGATAGGCAGTATTATCACAGTGTCGAGTATTATTCAGGGTTCAGTGGCAGTATTATTCAGTGTTTCTCTCCACTGTGACATTTTCTACTGTGAACTGAATAAACTAAATGTAAGACTGAATTAGATAATAAGAGAGTTTAGCATTTACTCTGAACGTTTCAACTGTAGCGAATTCAGAACCTTGACACAAATGGCTGCAGGAATATAATGACATTTTGCTTTTGGACAATAATTAACTATGAACATTCCTCTGTTTTTAGATCAATTATCACGACGACCCAATGAACACAATTGCCTTAGGTTTTCGTGCAAGCCTTATTATTTCATCAGTTAATGAAAATCATCTACCTTCGGTTAAATTATAAGACTTTATTCCTTATGCGACTCACATCACCCGCCCATAAGGTATCAAGGTAGACCGTGATGTTGGGAGTTCTATTGCTGAAGTGAGTGTTTGGATACACGCACACTGCTTGTCCGGTATAGCCCGTGCCCCTGTCAGTCATAGAAGTTGGTTAACTTACAGAATAGGTAAAACCTGAAAAGTACCTATGTTGATAATCTAACAAGGACCTTTGGCTTACGTAAGTTATACATAAATCATTTAAAAGGGTCCAGTTCAATATCCAGGCTGAGCGCTCATTTAATAATCCTTAACCCTTTCGCACTGACTTTTTTCCTACTTTTCCATTCGTAAATATATGATTAGTCTGGGACATATACGCCCAGTCGACGCAAAAGGGTTCAATATATTTTACAAGGTAAAGATCTCACGTGAAGAAAGTCCACGGTGACTGCCCGTTAATGACCACGGAAGACACGTGCCCGCTCAAACCGTATACGTTCTTGGTGTCAGTGTAACTTCCATACTCATCGCCCCCATACTCAACGTCCTCGTACAAGTTGTAGTAGACGTCGTGCATGCCGTAAGGGCTGCCTGTGTACCGCAGCGATGATATCTACAAAATATAATTATAAAATACATTTGCAATGCACAATTAGTATTTGATAGCTGCAAATACTTAGCTGAAAATACACCTAAATTGTGCTAATTAGTATTTAACATCTGTATAGCAATGTAAATTAGTTAGCATCGTCTGATAAATTGCTTACTTGAGATGGGTAAAGTTACTTGATCGGTGTTTCTTTCTTTTTACGCAGATATTCCACTTAAGATTTCTGTAGTGAATCGTCTGGCTCACACTACAAACGTTATATTGTTGGATTAACATACAGTGAGCCGCCGCTTCAGGACAGCCAATGAGCGAACAGTACAGAGAAACTGAATACAGCGCACACAAGACTAGCTCCCGTAGAGTTATCGGAGACCGAGCAGACATTCTACGTCGACCAATGAGCTGTCCCGCTGAGGCAGCTGAGCCTTGCCAACTGCCTACATAAGAAGACTGGTCCACTCTTCATTTTTATTCCCCGTCCTAGTATCTCTTTCCGTGCCACCCTTATACTCAGGTACACCCTGTGCCAAACTCTCCCTCATATCGGCATGGGACTTGGGTTTCGACCTAAAAATCGGCCACACGGTTCATTCCTATTGCCTCATTCTTTTCTATGTCTTTCCTACTGTACCGACCACCACCACCAGTTTTTCACTCTCTTCCAAGCACTTTCAAAGTCAACATCTCCACAGTGCTCCCGAAGTCACCAAATTCACCAATAACTTTCATCATTTGAAGAACTCAACTCACAGTCAACAGCAGAGCAAAGGCAGAAGAATCCAGCCACCCTGTCTGCGGGCAGGATGGGTGCAAACAACCTACGCACCACCAGAAACTCTATGTGCTCTAACTTTTATGTTCTGGCACTCTCCGAGCAAGATGTTAGTACGCCAGTACTCGACGCTAAGAAGTGAGTGGCGAAGAAAGAAGATCAACAACTAATAGATTATTACAAAGGCCTAAATACAAACAATTGAACTCATCCTGCCTTCAATTGTCTTTTCTCGTTTTGAATTCCTCTACAGTTTCTTACTCCCTGTGGCGTACACTCCGAATAAGACAAAAAAAGATATTTAATGTCCGCTCGGAGATATGAGATATCTGACGGTAGGGACTAAACAGTGACTCGAGATTACAACACTTCTGAAGCTCAATCGAATCGCCAATCAATCGATACGTCTCTTACAATTCAATATAATTTTTTTGAAGTAATTTAGTCCTCTAACCAAGTATTATATTTTGATCTCATGATAAGCAAAGTTTTTAATAGTTTTCTTTTCTCACCTCTTTACCAGCTAAGTTGTAACAGTAGTTGAAACCTTGATATTGCCCGACTTTATCCTGGTAGTTATAAGTAGAATAGAAAAACCACCTGCCCAAAGAATAAAAGAATGAAAATATACTGAAAATTATACATGATCCGACACATATTGTCATAATATTCACCTCTCGTATTTTCTGAACGAAATAGAATTTTAAATATTTCACTCAGACGTTCACTCAGAACTCAAAGCAAATGAACAAAAAATAAATTTCTACTCTACGTTCCATTGCTTCATTGCAATGGAATGGATGCATTGAGATATTTCATGTTAATTGCATTGCATTCTGCTAAGAAACTTTGATTGCTCACTAGAACAGAAGAAGTACAGTAGTTTAAGTGTGGACAATTACTGTATCTCCACGAATTGCATTACCGTACCCAGTTCGCTCCTCAATGTGAAGAAACCATTGCCCCTGCCTCATTTAATGAGCTATAACTAGAAATCTTTCTCTGCTAATATTTTTTATCAGATTCCTCTCTTCTTGAAATTCATTTCTCGTTTATTGCATATGTTCTACTTGAAATTGTTTTCTTTACTGTTGCGCCTAGCTCTCCTCAGAAAGAGAGGGCCATGCGATTGGTGTAGGCTCACCAGCATGACTTCGAGTAGAAGCTTCAGTCTAATACCACCTTGAATAATATGAGGGAGTCACTATTCCTATATCACTAGCTTACACAAGCTTATACTTTAGGAAAGGATAATAATGTCCAAAATTTTTTACACTGAAACTGGGTAGAGAAAAAAATTGAAAGATCCAATTGTCTATTTCAATGAAATATTTTCATCTTAGCGTCCTGAAAAGGCATACTCACATGCCAGCACCATACACGGAGTTAATAATTTTGTCCATAGACTCATCGCGCAGGTCAGAACTGGAGTCCAAAAAAGTATGGAAGGGGCCTTCGCAGTTATCAGAAGTGTATGCGATTAGGTATCTTGTATCAGGAGAATCTGAAAAGAATCCAAAATCATGCAAGTGTTAGGAATTCTTCCTACATGCTGTCGAGGGTATTGAAACCCTCAATTGACTCGAGCGGTCGATGAGCTTTTTTTAGTTGCTTCGTTGGACCTGAGAGAATGTATGATGGCATTATTTAAATTCATAAAGGTAATTAGGCTTTGAACTAGTTACAACTATTTAAAGTTAATTATCTGTGATCTTAATTAACTACTTAAAGAACATGGCTCGATAATTAAAAGTGCTTAATAATATAGTACTAAATTTACTGAAGTTTATATCACTAGAATTAAAAATTAGTACGAAGTTTCTTCTTTTAAACAGATTTAAATCTTTAACTTTCCTTTGCCTGAACACCTTGCTTCTACTTTTTTCCTCCAAATTCATTAACTTCGTGTAGTACTTTTTAATCAACCCACCGAGGATGCAAATAAACTTGGATGAGTAGTTATGGTTCTGGGCTTACAATTTTTTTATCACATTTCTGTTTACATGATCTTGAATTGTGGTCGTCCTCTCATTGATTGTTGTTCATTCTTCCAATGAAATCTCTTATTCCGGTCGTCTCAGTGCTGCTCTTGCATCTGCATGGTACCCGCTGGCGCTGTTCCTTGAATTTCAACTGGTGTTTTGGATGACCCACCTCTACGACGTGGTATGGTTCCATTTTTTGCTAGGTGCGTCTGGAGGCTGGATGTTCTACAGTTGTCATAGTGTAACATCGTAGATCTCTACAAAGTTCCGCATTTCACTTCAATTCCTTAATTCCTTCCGCTTCAGATTAGCAGTCAGTTTTGTTTCATTTGTTCTGGTCGGTTTCACGCACTTCATACAATTGTATAAAACCATATAAATTAAAATAGGCAGCCGAACTGCTCTTGTTGTCTGCTGGCTCCAACAAGGGACTTTCGAGTAGCCACTATGCATTCATTATATAATTCATACTGGCCCCTAATTATAATCAGCGGTGCTAAAATGAATAAAACTTGGATAGAATTAAAATTAAGGTCTCTGAAGATATGACAATTTTGTCTTACTAAGTATAAAATTAAATTTTTGGTCATTAAATTCCTAAATTAAAAACTGCGTTGTGTGGGAAAATCCTACACAAGGTAAATGCATTACAATCTAGTGAGATTTGCTTGCAAACTAATTTTGCGTATACGTTTGAGAACTAGACTCTTTATTATCTGCATGAAATTACTTCACTTTGCTATGAGAGATTGTTGTTTTCAAATTAGCTCACGGATAAAGTACGGGACTCATGAAGTCATTAACCAATATAGGACTAGAAAATGAACTAAGTATATGATACGAGTCCCAGTTGCAGTTATGCTTACCCATACAAAATTATTATGCTTCCTTAGATGTAGCATGAAAAATTTTCTCACCGACTAGGTAGGGTGGTAGTGCTGAACATACTGAAAGATTATCTTTTGTAGGAAATATCAAGTTTGAGTAAAGTGATTCAAGCAACTTGCTTTAACGATGAAACAAGACTAGATTAAAAATAGAAAACTTATTCAAAATAATTCATCTCGCGTCTTTTTCTAGGCTGACTGAAATCAATTGAAATTGAATTTTATAATATTTACAAGTAAGGGTTGAATTATTATCCTTTTTTAAACATATTTATAATAACAACATATGTCCAGTAAGTAAATATTCATGAAACACCGTGTCAAACGAAATGAAGCAAAATGGCAGTATATGTGCATTTCAGAGAACGAAAAAAATATTTTTGGACATTAGTTTATTTTTCTTTCATCAAGCCTAGAAATCAAATTACTTTACGGCATTCTGTGCAATGTCTAACATTCCTGATATAAAACAAATATGAGAAGGTCATCTCCAATACAGTGTTCTCAATGATGAAGAATTTCAATAAACCCCATTTTTAAGATCAAAGTTTCACAGGTGATAATTTAGTTACCTTTTACACTAATGTTATTCAACTCATGGCAATTGGTGAACTAAGCATTTCCTTCCTTACCAATGACGGCCACAGAGGGAGTACCAGCCACAACTAGCAGAATGAAAGAAGCCTTGAAAATTAATTCCATTTTGAATGTTTAACAACTCATAACCCTAAACGTACTGGCGTTTCCTGTTCAAAAGACGTCTTTTATACCTAAGAATCGAAATAAGTTTCTCAGCGTCACGTGTGCCGCTAGAAATAAAAGCGGCTCATGCGAGAATGTCAGCTGTGCTCCTCCAAAATGACTGATAAATAGTCAAAGAGGAAAAAATAAAGCACGTCATAGAAATCGTGTGCTTGGTTCAGAATTTCGCCCTATGTTGACTTGCATATATGAACTCTCTAGTTTAATTTATCTTATCCTATGAAAATTACTCAATTTACTCAATTACTCAAAATATGCAAACATGATATTGAAGAAAGGAAATTAGGTGACCATCTAGAGGTCACCCCTAGAATCAATCTTTCTTTTAATTCTAGATTGAAAGAAAAGTTTATGAGGTTCATAAACGTTTGAGAAAATACGTGAAATCAATCATGAAATTTGCAAAACGCACATTTATTTTTTACATTATCATGTGAAATTTTATCAGATGGGAAAATGACAACAACTTTAGGAAAATGTTAATCACTTTTTGGAGACCCCTGCACATATGTAGTAGTTAGAAACAGTCAAAGATGAAATAAATTTTTGAATTTTTACTACTTAGTAAACTAAGATTTTACGATGGAACATGTATGAAAAAATTGTATGTTTCCTTTAGTTCATCAACAATACTTTGATCACTTTGGAAGTCCAATGGGTTACGCGTATGGCTACCTTTTCATTGCTTCCGTAATGACGCAAAATATTTATATAGAGCATTTTATACTGAAAAGGTTACAAAATCTATTGGTCAACATATACATACAAGTAATACCAGTTATGAAATTGTACATGTATAATTCTCCAACAAAAATCTGGAGAATTTAATACGAGGTTTGCTCTAAGTCTAAAGAATTCAATCTATTTACACTAAGGTAATATTCTTTTACTTAAAAAGCTTGAAAAAAGTTTTTCTTCACTTGGTTCATGTCACATTATTTTGGACCGTAAATTTATCGCTTATCTCTTCAATTATTCCCTATGATTTCTAATAAATCACTAAAATAAGGCTACATTATCTCCACACGCAAGTTCCACGTTTATTATAAGAGTGTAGCATTTACAATCATCCAAATTGAAGCAGCGAAGAGTGATCAAAAAATTGTCTTTGGCGATAAAATTTATATCCTTCAATTCCTTTTGTTTGATTGAATTTGATCCTCTAGTCTCTTTACGAAAATCCACTGGTGTTCAATACAGATTGAGAATATACGACTCATTTAACGAACCGAAGTAATAGCAAAAACAATTTTTACCTTCATTTCAATTCATATTATGGGATCCCAGTAAACAGTTTCTACCCTTCTTCTTCCGAAATTAAATAACCTCTTTGAACCTTATGACATTCACGACATAAATTGTTTTTGAAAGCATCGATTAAGAGCAACACTTGTAGATGTTCACAGGCCAACATTTGATGACTGCAACCATCAATTGGTCAATAATTAGAAATCCGAATGCATATTGGTAAAACCGGCATCTGTTATCACATGGTCAGCGCTCGTTCTCGTATCTGTGTCTGTGGGAGAGCATCTGCTGAATTTTTTCTGAGTCATACATTTGCTTCTGTGTATTGCTTCTGAAGTCAATATATTTATATTTAGATTCACACATTCATTAAGAGAATAAGTAATATAAAGGTATCATACGGTCAACATATATAATAAATCATAATTCTGTGTATGTATAATTCTCTGCCCAATGTCTAGAGAATTTTATAAAACTTTTACTCAAGTCTCACGGGCGACCGTGGTCGAGTGGTCTGCGGCCCGTGTTCTGTATCGGGTCTCTGCTTCATGTAGAAAGACTGCGGGCTCGAACCCGGCCATGGACACGAGTTGTTTCTCGTACGCCGCGCCGTGCACCCAACCCGCTAAGCACTCAACTCCCCGCCCATGAAGACGCCCATCAACCTCCCGGGATCGTCGCATGGAGCTCACTATCACCCTTACTCTTTGAATGTTAACCTTAAGAATTTGAAAAACCAATGTACTAATGTCTATGTACTGTGTATTCTAATACACAGTGCACAACTTGATTCAGAGGTTTGTGCCACTTTGGAACAGGTGAAAAAGAGTAAGACACATAGTGTACCGGTAGAATATAAGGTCAATATCAGAAGATAAATCAAAGTAACACTAAGGTACCCTTGGTACATCTAATGTTTGTATAGAGATAGTTTAAAGTATGAGGTAATTAGCCATTAAACTTTAAATAATTATGAAAAAAGGGATTATTAGTAAGTGTGGCATCTGAAATACTCCATAAAGCTGTTTGGGAAGCCCCAGACTGGCACTAACTTCCGAGGGGGAAGCAAGTTGGTATAGGTTGATTACACAAGGAAATATAGGTTCAGACATGGAAAATAAGAGGCAAAGATATCTTCTCATAGCGGCAGGTCAAGCTTATCAACTCTATTTCCCAGGACTAAAATAAAATATAATACACTGCTGAAATGCTGAATTTCAGAATATATGATATTTTTATACGTAATACCTGAACACTCATCGTCGAGGATGTTCTAATCCCCGGTTAGTAGTTTTTAGTGATATACATAAGCTGGTAAACTAAAACAAAACAAACAAACAATCTTTTTTGTTCTAACCTCCGGTTAGTAGTTTTTAGTGATATACATACATAAGCTGGCAAACTAAACATGCATAACATACTTCGAACCTGCAGCAGCTTTGCCTCTATAGAGACCCAAATTCAATGTCGAAAGTTTTATTCAGAAACATCAGTTAAGCGTGTTAGTAATATGATGGGGTATTAAAGGATAATCAGTTGAAATTTAAGATAAGTGCCGAGTTCAGTTGTTACTTCTATAGGACTTTATAAGGCTAGGTATCTTTATAGGGTACATAAGTGAGATGGGTGAACACTGTGGGAGTGAGGGGTAGCTGAAGCGTCGTATACGAGGTATAGTAACAAAAGAGAATAGTACACCATATTGCAATGCATGCTAAGTTAGTAATGTTGGGAACTGATGGTGTCCTCAACACTACTAAACAAACAAACAAACAATCTTTATTTCCAATCAAGTACACAGTACATAAACATTTAGTGCATTGGTTTTTCAAATTCTTAAGGTTAACATTCTTAGAGCAAGGGTGATGGTGAGCTCCATGCGACGATCCTGGGATGTGTCCATGGGCGGGGAGTTGAGGGCTTACCGATAAGTGCGAGCTCACGGCGTGAAACGAGAAACAGCTCGTCTCATTGCCGGGATTCGAACCCGCAGTCTATCTGCTCAAGCAGAGACCCGATACAGAACACGGGCCGCAGACCACTCGACTACGGTGGCTGCTATACTATGAAGATTTTAAATCTGATCTTATAAAATATAAACAAATCTGAATAAAATAAAGTAATGTTTTAAGAAAAAGTCTAACTCCGACTAAACTGATATACAGCTGGAATGTATATTAGCTTAAATTGAGGATTTCCCTAATATTTAGGACCCTGTTCATGCATAAGAGTTGGAATTGCTTAAGAGAAATTATCAATTTGCAAAAGAAAAATAAGCACTAGGAGTGAAACTTTCTAATTTAAAAATGAAAAATTTAAAATAATAGTTTTCAATTCACTTGTATTCAATTTATGATTATTTAGGGTAGATTTTTAGGACAAGCAGGGTAAAATTATTAGTTATCATTTAATCATTGCGCTAGTTGATTGCCGACGGCTGATGCAGCGAGTCAATGTTGTGCAGCAGTGCTTGTAGGTCGGCTTGAAGTGTGTTCATGAACTACTTGGCTACCGTTACCTGTTTATGATGAACTACAGGCTGTTCAGTTTTACTAGATATCAATTTCGGGTGTACGGTAGTAGATGATACGGTATAATGCAGTCTTCCAAAGCTAATAACGGGGTTCGTAGGGGCACATTTTCTGGGGTTAGATATGAACATCTCTTAGCAGGCGTTTCCGGTGGAGTGGCATCTACTCTTATTCTTCATCCCTTGGATCTTCTGAAAGTACGCTTTGCTGGTAAGTATCATAGTTTTATAAGTTTATATCACCCTTAATTATTTGCTACCTTGATATTATTATTTTAACTTCTGTATTGGCAAGGTGTCTACTTTTTTGGAAGTTTGACGAAAATTTTGTAGACGTATAGTAAGGCTCGTTTAGCTGTTTAGCAATTGCTGAAATAACATAAAAATGTATTATTAAAATTTATTTATTATGAATAAAAATATGTTGATGAAATTGAGCTTAGTATTCTTGTAGGTTGGCTGAAGCCAAGGTTTGCCCATGGTTTGCCCTAAACAGTGTAGAAAATTTATTTTGAAAACCAGAAAAAAAGTAACTACTCTATATATGAAAGAAATAAATGTAAAGTTATCAACACTTGGTAAATGACAAATTCAAGTTATTTACAGATAAGTTAAAGTTACAAAAACAATTCAGTTTATGCTACTTGTTTAATTCATATGCTTCACTAACTTGAAAGTATTGGCATGCAGCAAGACATGCCTGTTAGTAAATCATAGAACAAGTGTTGCCATGGTGTCTCTGCTTATACAAACCTGGTAGTAAAGGTGTCCTTGTGTGCACAAACCTGGTAGTCAAGGTGTCCTTGTGTGCACAAACCTGGTAGTCAAGGTGTCCTTGTGTGCACAAACCTGGTAGTCAAGGTGTCCTTGTGTGTACAAACCTGGTAGTCAAGGTGTCGTGTGCACAAACCTGGTAGTCAAGGTGTCCTTGTGTGCACAAACCTGGTAGTCAAGGTGTCCTTGCTTGTTCATTTGATTGATTATAACATCTAATGAATAAAAAACAAATTGGTAAGAGAAATGTGAATTCAAATGCTGCCATAATTAGAAATTATTTTCATTCAAATTAGATTAAAGTAGTAATGTTACTTTTAAATTTGAGCTGAAACTAAATTTGCCTTCATTGCATTTCTTTTGTTTGGCTTATCTCTTGATGAACTGCAGATTCAATGTTTATGAACAGATGTAGGGATGTCTTGACTGTCAGTTGTTTAATTTATTTCTTATAGAATTTTTGATCACTCTGAAATTCCCTCACACTGAAGTGAATCTGAGATTATGGCTAGCATATTATCTACTCCCATTAATTGGGCTGGATAAATTTTATGTAACAAAAGAAGGCCGGGACTGATAGTAAATATGGGAATTTGAGGTAAAGTTTTGAAGAAGTTGGTAGATATTACTACAAAGTTTATCAGTTTTTTCATTAACCATCCAATCATTATTGTTGATAGTCAAGTATTCTGACAGTGGGCAGTGTTGAAAATGTTGAATTTTTCCTTATGGTTTCAGTAATAAAATGTGCCAAAGCAAAGGCCTGAGAAGCTTATTACAATGTTTCTCAATACTAGTACCAAGGCTTTCATTTAAATTAAATCTGAATTTGAGTATTAATATTGCAAGTAAAGTGAATCAAACTGAAAGTAATTACAAGAAGGTTTCTGCATTATACTCAGTTGAAAGAACTTAGTGAATCTTGAATTTTTGAGAATGTAGTTTTGTTATCATTATAAAACCATTCTATTTTGCTGAAATAATTTCCAGATGTTCACCTGTATGAATTTTTGCATTTATATTATTTCAACTTGATCAGTTGAGTTTTTCATGTTTGGTTTTCATTGCCATGTTAAGTTAACTTGTATTTTGAGAATTGATACTGCATATTTCATTGGTTTTTGTGTTCCTACCTGAAACTAGTGCCTTCAATTTTTAATTATTTCTGTGCTTCTACCTGGAACTGATATCTTCAATTTTTTGCTTCTACCTGAAACTGATACTTTCAATTTCACTGATTTTTGTGCTTCTACCTGAAACTGATACTTTCAATTTCACTGATTTTTGTGCTTCTACCTGAAACTGATACCTTCAATTTCACTGATTTTTGTGCTTCTACCTGAAACTACTGCCTTTAATTTTCCCTAAATTTTGTGTTTCTGCTGGAAAAGGATACCTTTAATTCATTTGTTTGGGCGTCTGTTGCAGTACCAGACACAGGACGCATCTCTTCAGCCGGTCTGTCAGCAGCTGCAGCGGCGGCGGTGCAGCGGCCTCAATACACAGGTCTTGGTCATGCCACCTCTGCCATATGGAGGAGTGAGGGAGTCCGTGGCTTCTACAAGGGAGTCACTCCCAACCTTTGGGGAGCTGGTGCTGCCTGGGGACTCTACTTCCTATTGTGAGCACAGATTTATGAACAAATGCAAAATATACTTTCAAGTGTTTTTATTATTTTATTCTCAACTGTGATTTGATATAGAGAATAGGTGCTGGTATCAAGGAGTATTGCTTCACTTTGCTGAGAAAAGTCTTGCCAAAAGAAGTTGTGTTCTTTTCATATTTGTTTTCAGTTTCAATCACAGGTTTAAAGATTGAGAGGGACATATCTCTTTGTAGGTGTTTGCATCAGTTTAGGTAGATACAGACTTCATATAGGCATTACTGTTGCTGGCATGCATGCCACAATATTTAGTTCTTGGATTGTTTTTTTTACAAGTAAGAGTGGTCTGTTTTGCTGCATCACAGCAGAAGTGTGTATGATCTGCTCCTCACTGATACATTTCATAGTTTGTGGGTGTTTTTTTTACATCCTTTAGGTTAGCCAATATGTCTATAGTCAATAACATAGGCTTTATGTGCATGTCTGCTTGCTCTGTGTTAATTTTGATCGTTTTTTCAATAATTCATTAACATACTTCATCTAACTTTTTCAAGTAAAGTTAGCTGAAAGCAAGTCATGCAATTTATAAATTTCTACAACGTCTGTTCGTGGTTGTGCATCAGCTTTTAATGAATGAGAGCTTTGATTCTCGGTGACTTGAGCAGCATGGTTAATAGGTCTCCTTACTGGCTTACTTTTGCCTACTCTGTACAATTGCCTTCTCTGTACCCCTGTCTTCTCTGTACCATTGCCTTTAACGCTAGATACATAAAAGAAGCAGACCAGATGGAAAGCTTAACGCTTTTTGCGTTTTCTTCATTCAATTGTCCCGGGCGCCGATATTTTTAGCTTAAATAAATGTGCTTCTGGTCGGTGATTAGTGGAAGCTTCTTAAACGTGCATGCGATACGCCACTGTGGCAAAATGTGCAGTGGGTAGTTCACGTTGCCAGGGATTGCAAGAAAAAGGGCAAACCTCATGGCCAGAAATGATGTGGTTAGAATTCATTATTTGCTATGAACGGTTGAATTGGGTGAAGACGAGATGATCATCTGCATTCATTGTATGAAAGTAATTCTTGTTGTTGAATAATATTATTATTGTCATTATTAGTGACGATAATGTTGCATCCGTGTACAGCTCTACATGAATGCTAAACATTACAAAATTAGTTCTGAAGTCTTCGTTTGTCTCGGAAATTAGTTAGTGCTTCAGAACAAGACTGATAAGTGTTTTAGATAATGGAGATAAGGAGGTCCTAAGTGTGAGGAAGCCGGTTGGGGCGCATGCGTTGCAAGAACTCGACTCTTATGCAACAATGATGTTCATTCAACAGAAATTTTCATTTAGGATCACTTTTCACTGAATAGCATATGTAGTGGTTTTAATATAGAAGGAATGAAGTGTTGTGGAAATAATGCAGGTTTTTACTGGTTTATAACCCCAGCGTACTGAGCAATGCATTCCGAATATTTAAAGGATTATGTTGCAGTAATACTAATGTTGATGAGAGAAATGGCGCAGAATCATGAGCCTCAGGAAGATGCTAGATGCTAGAAGCTTTTGTGAAAAATACTGACTGCTCGAGCAAATGTTACTCTGTTTTTGTTTTGAACAGTTGATAATTTTGTGTATGTAATATGAGATGCGACAACAAAACTTCATTTTTTTGAAGCACTTCTTTTTTTAAAAGGCTCTTCCTTTTTTTAATAAAAAGCTCTTCCTTTTTATGAAAGCCACATCTTTTGAAAAACGGAAGTTATGTTATCGCACCCTGTGTTTTTGGCATATTTGAAAACTTTTCTTACGTACGTATTCGTAAAATATGCTTCGGTAAGTTGATATGTGTACTTTTTTCCGTTTTTTGGCGCGGTCTCATTTATGCTGCCTCATATTTGTGCATTTTTCAAACATGAAACTTTATTACTTGCTCCTATTTCTTGCGTGTTGTATACTTGAATTACAATTTCAAACGAGCTGCGTTTTTGCTTGTTCAAGTTACCAAACCTTTACTTTATTGCACCCTTTCGTCTGAAATCCCAAATATTTCTTCCTGCTCAATTCTCGTGTTCGTGTCGCGTTATCAACATCATTGACGCAACTTTTCGCCGATGTCTACACATCTTGTGGCGTATTCTGTTGATACGAGTACAGCGTTATTGATGGTCATGCAGGTCTTCCCAAGATTACGCAGGCTTAGAAAAGCTGAAGCATAGAAGCTCCTAATCTGCCTGGCTCTGACTTGTCAAGAACCAACTTTCCACGTTTATAAACCTAAATGTTAGATGTATTTCTTTTCACGATTACGTTCCGTTTAGCTTCGTTTGTTCGTCTGACTAAGTAAGTTTTTGATCTGTAAAAATGGTGTTCAGTGAATATGAAAGTGGGAGGTTGGAGTACATCTTAGTTTACTTCGGCTTCGTTGTTCAAATCACTGAGGAACTTGTTTTGTTATTCATAATTATAGTAGCTGGAATAACATAGATTATCATATTCTTCGCAAAATTTTTCTTTATCTTCCCTCGATGGCCTTCGGATTTTCCTAAACGCTAAGCGATTGTATAGATAATTGTTTTGTGCTTTTGTGATCATGAACCTGATTAAACTGTTAACGCGTGTTGTTTGCGTGTAGGCTTATCTTGGAATTCCTAAAAAGACGTATAATTTAAACTGGGAGTAGGAACTTCTGACCTGCTTGCCGTGAGAATCCAATAAAACCATTTGATCTGGCCCCATCGAAGTTCGATTTTATAAATATATCTACTTATTCTCACTGAAATAGATTTAGATCGAGTAAATTACAATGAGCACCACCAGTTGGCCCGCTGCTGAGACAAGCATTCGCTGAGAGAATTATGCATTAGCTGACTCTCTCACTTCTCCTTGTTGGCCCAGTGTAGGTGCGATGTTCTCTTCGTGTACTAAATTTTGACACGAGTTTCAATCCTTTCGCCACCGTTGGGTTGATATGTCCCAAACAAACTTTAAAAATCATTCTCTTTAGTCCCATATTCTAAATATTTCGTTCAAAATTATGTAGAGATCATTGAAGGTAAGTGGTAATTTACGCAATATTTTGATCCGTATGAAAATAATTTTGTCGTGAAAGGGTTAGATATTATTGCAGCTGCGTCTTGCCTGTTTTGGGAATGTATTCGCTATTTCGCTTTTCCTACGGAAATTGTTGTTTATGATTGCCTCAGAAATGTGCGTGCGCACATACATAGTAGGTGACATGCACAGTTTTGTGACTCCGACATTTACGGCTTAGTTGCCCGGAAACGAATTATAATACATAGTGATTTTCTAGTCCTACTTCAAGTTCTCCTAAATAATTGTGTAATAGAACTTTGATGTGTATTAAACACTTCTTTGTGTGTTGGCTTCCGAAAATGCTCGATGTTCAAGATTTTAATTAGCGCTTCAAACAGACATAGATCTTGCTTCGGAATTTAGTCTCCTTAGAGGTCACTTGAAGGAAAATTACACGTGTTGCTCATAATTAATCCAAGAATTTCACTCCTCACGTTGCATCAAAAGGCGTTCAACTAGCAGTAAAGCGCCTTTTATCCTCTGTATAAAGAGGAAGAAGTTTCCGTATGATTTCTGCCGCTTACTTCCCGTTGTTGGTTGCGTTAGCTTCCAGTTATTTCTGAAGTGGGATTGCGAAACTCTCTCCTTGACTAACTTGCTTGCTATTGGACGACTGCAATGCGTCACAGACAAGCCCCTCTTTCAGACCAATCAGGGCGCCGACTGCTGCATCTGTTATTATTAGCTTAAGAATACTTGAAGGTCTCGACGTGTTTTCCATCATGTTGTACATGTAGGTGTACCTTTTACAATTACATAGAATGTTCTTGCACTGCATATTACCAACGATAGTATCGTCGCTCGCTCATTATTATTTTTCGTAAAAAGTAGAGAATGATTTCATAAATTTGTATGATTTCAAAATGAGGAGCACTTATTTTGTGTTTTGAATTTAAATTATCAAAGTTGTTGGTACACTTTTGTTTCTGTACTGAATTTCTGAACATCTTATTCAGTCGGTGAATTCGGTTAAGAGAAGTAATTGTCATTGAACTACAAAGAATTATTAAGAGCTGCCGATTTACAAGTACAGCATTGGTTAATAAATAAGACAATTAGAACTGTAACCTCATTCTTGGCTTGGTAAAATTATGCTACGGTGCCTTGAATACTATGACTGCTAAATCAATTTATAGGTTTGGAGTGAGCAGAAGAAACGAGTTAGTGTACCTACCTAGCAACTAGGCTAGAAATAAGTCGAATGTCTGAGGCTAAGCGCAGCACCAACACAGCAAACGATACCCCCAACGCCTGGCCACGCTGCTAGAGCGTGTTTGTTCAATTGAGTACCATGATCTGAGCTAAAACTGAGCTTGCAACTAGGTATATACGCGGTATTTTTCCGAGTGTTAATACAAATTTGCTTCACTAAGTTTATGGGGATTTTTTTTGTTTGTTACTCGCTCTTGAAGATGTTTTTTTGCAAGATTGCAATCGACTTCACGAAACGGATTTGTACTTCTAGTTGTTCCGCTCTCAGTGACTACACAATCCACGCATGCCACTTCTTTTGAATAGCCGTAGTGAATCCAGAGGAAACTATTTGGACCACACGAGATGACAGTATTTTCTACCCTTGGAAGTCTAGACTCTCAGGGAATCTAGCGAGTCATCATGAACTTTACTGTGTAATTGAAACACAAGAAAAATTATGCGTACGGTTTAAAATAATTTCAAACGAGTTGTGAATTACGGAGGGAAAAGTCTGTTTTCAATAAGTGATTGAAATTCTTCCCTTGTGCTCGTAGAAGCGCACAAACAAACAGTTGCTGCTTGCCAAGCCTTCGTCTCTTCGCTGTTAATTTTAAAGTACCTGAGCTCTTAAATGCTCTTGTTTACTTTCAGACAAATGCAAAGGATAGTTGTACTTCGTTATTTTGTTTCTTTTTATTTAAGTGCTAAATCTAACAAGCGTTCATCTCTGATATCGCTTAACAATTGCTCGTTATTTTCGTCTCAATGACGAATATTTCCTTTATATTTTTTGTTATTCTTCACCATGTACGGCAGATTGTTATGGGTTTTTAGCCTGGTTCATTTATAAGCAATTGTTCTCATATTTTTGCCAGACTAACATCCATACTAAATAGTACTTTTTTATCAAGCTCAGCCATGCGTTTCATCAGCTCAGTGTCCTTTCATTGTGACGTAAGAACTCCTGTAGTTGGCACAGGGCGGTGTGTTGTAAATCAGAGGACATGACCAATATATGCTTCTCTTCATTCAGGCGTTGTTTCTGGTCTGTGTTGCTATATTCAGAATGAGACCAGCTCATGTGATGTACCTTCTTAAGGTTTGCCCCGTGTAGCACTGCGTGTCTCTGCTTCTTATTTTACCCTGTTCCTATGACGATGGTTGTCGGCTGTGCCTTTAACTTTAACGTATTTTATTGGACGCGAAATATGTGAGACTGAAGTAGATTTGATGGAGAACTTTTAGAAATTAGATGCGAGTGGAGCCTTTTCTTGAAGCGACGTGTGAGTAATACTGTTTAAGCATTTTCTCGTTTGTTCTAAACACTAACAAGGTTGATGTGCGTTGTTGTTGCTTGATAATGCTAGATAAACTCTAGGCTTATTTTTGCATTATCTGGCTTATGTCTCGTTTGATAATGCACGTGACGTAGTGTCTGTGCTGGCTCTCTGTCTGGCACACTTTTTTTCAAGTAGGAGAAATGGTTGAAATGAGAGAAATTTAGGGACATTGGTGTCACGTTAATATGAACATTTACTTGCTACAATGCGTTGTATTTGGCACTTGTACCTTTACTACTCCACGTGTTCTCGTAATTTCAACACATTTTTTATGTGTGGCCTCTTTTGCACTACTACGTAAAGATTTAAGTGTAAGAGGGATGAAAGTATGAAAATGGAATTTTAATTTCTTAAAACATTCACTTATTCGATATACAGCATAGTTTATTATCAGTAGAATCTTCTCTGTTTCTCATCTTAGTTCTTTATTTTGAGGCCGTTCAGTAATAACTTCCATTTATTTTCTGATATTCGTGGTCTTGTGGGGTAAGTTACACTTGCCCATCATGTGTTGTATCTGATTACCTCTGAGAAATTCAGGTTCTCGTTCGTCAGAAGTGTGCATAGCAACCAACTTGTCGGGTTTGGTAGAGAAAAAGAATAAGGAAAATATTATGTTCCTAGCTAAAAATAACTCGACTGAGCTCGGACTCGTCAACGCGTATGATCCTTGTATTAGAAACTAGAGAACGGTTGCTTGTTGTGAAGTCGTAGTTTAGAAAAACACAGTTCATGATGCCACACGAACGTCAGTTTCAAATTTTACTCGAGCGTAGTTGACTTTTAAAGTTAACTACGTTTAAGTCAGTCCAACTATTTTGTTCATAGGAAGACTAAGTTCTGAGTCTATTTGCTGATAATATTAATTCGATTACAAGCTCTCTTCGTTTACCCAGACGAATTTCAATGTCATGGTATCAATGAAAATACTATCATTTAATGAGTATAATTTATTATATAACAGTATGTTTTCATAAAGTAACATTCTGTATTAAGAATTAAAGTTTATATTATGTAATTATTTTGTGGTTTCAAGTAGGAAATTAAACGCATTACTGTTTCTAAAGTTACACATCATGATACTCAAAACTGTTGTGGCTGCGCTAGGACTTGGCACTAATCAAGGTCAGAACAATTCAGTGAAGACCTTGGAGATTTTTTCGAGTGTTTGTAGACAAGTAGACTCATTATTTGCAAGTAAATATATTATATCATTTGTAAATATATACATATATATATACATATATATATATATTTTTTAATCTTTATTATCAGCGTAAAATACGTCTAGCCCTTGGACAATCTTAAACTATGTATTGTGGAAGTGTTTATTTAATAAAGTCTGTTTAATTTATTTTTCAATTTAGCGAGTTTTAATCTGCAAATCAGTTCCATCTTCGACAAGTGCATTGAAATTTCTAAAATGCGTTCATTCTTCATTGGTCCATCAGGGGAATTTGCTCACTTTGTTCGTTAATGTGATAGGATGAAAAATATTTTTTCATTCAAGATGCCGACCGATTGCAATGAGTAATAAAATTGTTTTCTCAATATGCAGTAATTATATAGAAGAAATAGTTTAATTTTAGTCACTGCCCATAACTTGCCTATGGGAGTACTTTGAATTGTATCGGACCTCAAGCATTACATAGCCAGCAAATTTATCAGTTCTTTATTTCCGCAGATGATAAATTATGAGCGTTGATAACCAAGATAAAAAGTACTCTCGAGTACGTCGTATTCATGCCGAACTTGCGATTTCCGAGAAGAAATTAAGCAGCAGACTGTGTGCGGCTGATGCAAGGCTTGCCGTTGTTGCATTGAAAAGTTTCTCGCAGCATCTCCTTGTCTCAGCAAGCAGGCGAGCTGCTTCCTTATACAGGGTGCGGCAACATAACTTTCTTTTTTCAAAGCCGAACGCATTTTTAAAAAGGAAGTTATGTTGTTGCACCCTGTACTTCGTTTGCTTTCTCGCTATGGTGTAGAAAACTCGAATGTCTTGAGTGAATGAAAGGGAATGAATGAAGAATGTCTTCCTTTGTCCAGTACGATTGAAGCACTGACGTCGCTTCGCTTTTTCAATATGTGCAATGAATGAATGTTGCAAAAATGTTCGTCGGTTTCTTAAGCAAAAAACAGTATTGTTTGGTTGTGTACGAATTTTGTGACCTGTATGGCATTGTGCCGTGGGCAAGCTGGCTATTTCTTCAGTGTACCGCCGCTGCTTTACTTCTTGCGGCGTTTTGAGCAGAATCGAAACTGCGGCAATTTCTCGAATATCGAATATCCTTTTTTGGCAAGCTTGTGCGTCGCGTTACTTCAATGCTCGAGTAGACGCAACACGCTACAGTTGAATGAACTCGACTGAAAATCTGTTTACCTCGTCTTGTTGCTGTTAAGAATAGTTTCTTTCAGGGTCTCAGAGAAGTTACGCATTTTGAAAGCGTCACCTATTGTTCATAAGCGCGTTGTTAAATAATGCATTACAAACTGGAAAAATATAAAGTTTTTTACTTTATGGAAAAGTATGGAGCGACTCAGAACGATATTTGCGTTTGGAGACAAAGTTTTTGATGATCTCTAGTGCTACTTATCTTGTACGGTTTGGAATGTCAGTGAACATACTGTTTTTACAAATGCAGTGTTTTTTAATGGCATGCAAATTAATCTAGGTTGTTCGAAACAAAGGATGGAAACTTTTTGTATTTACTTTCAAAGTTGTACATGTTGCTCCTCGTAATATTTTCTTATATTTTTTGAGCTGATAAGAAACGGATTAGTGTTGCCAAATGTATGACTCGTATGACATCTTAATACGCGTAATCATTTTCGATGTAATCATCTATTTTTCTGGCTACTTTTCTCCATTTTTTCTACTGAAAGTGAAGTTTTCACATCTTACTGAACGCTACTGAGTAATTTATTTTAAAACCACACCACTGTTGATTTATTTCTAGGAGACCTAGAATTTGTAAGTGCCGATGAAAAGGAACTTCAAAGTAAACAGGACAAGAAATAAATTCTTTGTCAATATACCAGCATGTGACTCGTTTTATCCTGGAGCACTGAACGCGACTATAGATGTCACTAGCCTCGGGCAAACAACACCTATGTTCAGTGGTCCAGGGTTAATTCCTATAGAAATAGCAGTGAATACTCCCATCAACTCCAAACCGTGGACTAGATCACGTTTTATTCTATCTTGCTGGACTGCCACAGCGGTTAGAAAAGGACAGGTGGGACCAAGCTCATACTATGCTGTCTTGCTTGCCTTCGCCTGCATAGCGCGGAGTCCTTGGTTGTTGCAGTTTCAGCAGCCGCTGCGGTGGACTTCGATCCCTGCAAACCTGTTATTTTTTTGCTATTGATGTCTTCTGCGTCTTTCTGTTGATCGTGCGGATGCAGATCCCCTGTGTTGCGTGGTTTGGAAATTACAATGGTTATGATTACCACGAAATTCGAATGACGTTAGGGAAGTAAACAACAGAAATGAAGTACGACTCGTTTCTCTTGAATGAGTGCGTTTCCAAGTAAAAAGTCACACGCATTTGTCATGGTTCAGTATAATGCAACCTTTAAGTAATCAAACTGGTCTTGCTTTGGCTTGCTAGCCCTGGACTCGTGACGCCCATATGCATGCACTTCATTCGGTCTGATTTTAAAGTGAAAATTTTGTTCTGCGATTCAGCTAAATCATTCATCATGTGTTATAGCATAGCCTACCATTTGGCCTCTCGACAAAGAGGGTGGCCGAAATGCGAAAGATTCATTCAGTAGGAATATCATGGACTTGTCTCGCTGGATCAACACAACCTTAAGTAACGGACTGTTATTATGTGCTTGTCATGAGGCATTAGTTCATGCAGTATATTCGCGACTATATTTCAACTGTTTAGTCTTCATTGTAATTAAAACCAAAGTTTATGCATGAGAGGTGCATACTGGAACCTAACAAGGTTCACATTGCAGAAGCCGTTGGAGAATCGCTTTCATATACAGTAATTACGCATTACATAACGACATACAGGGTTTCCATAAAGTCTCTTTACCATATGAATTGGGAAGGAGACTTTATGGACACCTTGTAAAACTTATATAACCTGCATTTGTTTATGCAAAGTATAAATTAAGGCATATGTATATATACCACTTTCCTACTAATCTGTACATTGTTCGAATAGCTCCAGTCTGCTAGTAAGTAAATAATTGACTCGCATCCCATGCGTATACATCAATGTGCTCTCATTGTTGATCCTGGCTCCTCATTCTCAACAAACTTCTTTGAATTGAAAACTTCAAGTGTGGAGTGGGTTGTTCTTAGTCGTTATTTTTGTTGTAATTTTCTTTCCTGGTAAGGATAAATGTCTCGTATGCGAGAGGTCCTACCTACTTTTATGTTTGTAACTATATTTCAGTACAGCTAGACCGGAACTTTTATCGTGTTTTGGTCGCGACGCCTAGATGAATGTAATTACGCTTCCATTTTATGACTAGTGGATGAATTGAAAGAGTTTCTTCTGTTCCTTTAGTTATTCCTCCTTATCTTAGGTTACCCTTTCCTTTTTCACACTAGTTTTGATGATAATTTATTAGAGTGAGAATTATAATAATTTCGTTCTCGTTTTCCCGAAGCTAACAATTTCAAACTTTAATGATTTTATTTAATGTTCGGAGGTTGTTAATATCTCCGCATATATAAAATAAATTAATTGGCTTTTGCAAGGTTCGAGTCCATGCGCTCATAGCTGCCACGTCCTTGCATTTTTTCACATGTTCAAACTCTGCAGTGATCATTGTGGTGAACCAGGAGCTGATCGAGGCCAAAGATCGCATTGTCTTGTGTAAATTCGCTAAAATCTGCGTGACACTTTTCATGGAAGTGCAGTTTCTGAGGCGAGGTGTCTGCCAATATTCGGCTGCTAACCATTGATTTTTTTTATTGGCCTTCGTAGCATATAGTAGTATAAAACGAGGTTCCATACACAGTAAAGTATTAGTTGTTTTGAAAGTAAAAACTATTAAAGGATATTGGTTAAATGGCACTTCACTCTTATTCTTTGGACGGCGCAAATGTTAGGTGTTTCTATATTCTCCAGTAATACAGTAATACAAAATGAAAATCCCATACCAGTGGTCGCTCTTGTACGTGTTTCTTACTCCAGTTATGTAACTTCAAACATTCACTATAGTTGCTAGGAAGCGGCGGTGATTACTGGATCAGACGGAACAGAAGCAGACATGTATCTACCAGAACTAGGGAGGTAGAGAAGGTTGGTCAGGGCCAGACGTGTGAGAGCGGGAGGCCCATGGCTGACAAGGTTATTTCTCCGCAGTGCCTCATTACCTCATGGTCGCTTTTTATGTACATTTACTCATATGCGTAGATACTGGATACTCGCATTGCTGTGCGTGCTCTGATTCCTTGCTAATTCAGATGCTGTTCACTCTATGATGAGAATATCGTGTAGTAGAAGAGCAATTTTGACTTGAAAACTGTAATAAGTGTTCTACACGAAAAATGTTAGCTATTGAATAATTTTCCATAAGGCTTCTAGCTAATTTTTGCATTCCAATAAAAAGAAGAAAGTAAAATCGTGAAAAAATTACATGATTTAACAAATAAAGAAAAAATAGTTCTGAGAGTGAAATTTCGCTCATCAGCAATTACAAAATAGCAGATGTGAGAAAGTTAGAACTTATGTGGTTAACATTATTACCATAAGAATAAAAATGTCAAATGTTGATAGATATAATTGAACTTTTTGTCAATGGAAGTTCACGGATATTAGCTTCAAAAATTGCAGGGCAGGCCCAGATTCTTCGACTTGTGTGATGTTCAGTACAAAATTTACGGTAATTAAAGGTGTTACTACGTTAAGGCTCGTAAAAGTTGTCTCCTATAACAAAAAAAATTGAATTGCTCTAGCTAAAGTGATGGTTCCCGGAAAAAAGAGTGTCCATCGTTGAACCTTACGTGAAACAAAGAGAATGTACAAATTTGAATGTTTTTTTGGTTAATGGTATACTACCCTTTACTATTGTAAGTTATATTACGGAGCATTTTGAACCCTTTCGTTTGCTTACGTAGGTGTCATTGTAACTACGAGGCAGCTGTCACAAAAACACTAAACACCGAACAAAATATAGCAAGTTTGACCTCCAAACACTACTTTAACATCCAACAAACGTATATAAAAAATCACAAATAGCTTTTACAATGCTTGAAATTTATCAATGTACTTTAACTAATCACTTCTGTATGCTTAGTTAAATTAAAGTTAATTATTCATTTTGTGTGCGGCAGCTACAACATCCTGAAGAGCGAGTACCAAAGCCGCCAGCGCCGGACACACTTAGGTCCGGGCACCCACATGCTTGCTGCAGCCCAGGCCGGAGTCTTCACGCTCCTCCTCACCAATCCCATCTGGGTCGTCAAGACCAGGTAACCTTCCTTTTTTCGGTGTCCCATTTTCCTAATTTTTGTCAGGAATCCCATCTGGGTCGTGAAGACCAGGTAATCTTCCTTTTTTCGGTGTCCCATTTTCCTAATTTTTGTCAGGAATCCCATCTGGGTCGTCAAGACCAGGTAATCTTCCTTTTTTCGGTGTCCCAGTTTCCTAATTTTTGTCGTTTTTTTTCTTGATAATGGGACTACCTTTCAAATTTCTAGCTTTGTCAATATAAATTAAATTATTTACTTGATCTGGGGTCGAATCTCTAGAACGTTCTCATTTTTTAACTACTTCCTTCGTGCTAATGCTCTCAATTAGTTCAGTTTTTTTTTGTGATTCTGAGCAATAGTAAATGCATAGCCTTTCGATTTTTGGCGATATTCCAGAATTGTAAGCAATTCCTGTAGTAATCCAGCTAATAATACTCGATATACTTTTTAACGTACATTGATGCGACTCTCCTGTGATATCCTTAGCTGCTTTCAGCAGAAATTGCCTTAGCTACCGTGCACTGCTGTAACTGAAGTATTGATAAATTCTTAATACTTCAAGTCGTATATTGTGCGTTAATCATGGAAAGTCATAGATGTAGGCTTGGCTGCTTGTCAGAATTAGGCTCTAAAAGTCATAGTCCTGAATCAAGAGCTCCTCCCCGCATTGAGTGGCGTAGCCTTGAAATGAAATTGGGGGCGGCGTCGAATCGACGAGTCGACCTTTCCCCACGTAGCCTTTCCAAAAACACTTGCTGAACAACAACTACAACACGATACATTTTCTTAGCTGGAGCCTTGTGAGGACTATCTTTAACCATTGTTCAAGTCTACCAAGTAGGAAATGTGCCAGTTAATCTCGTGTTCCTACCCATGTGTGGCTGGACGTTATAGGAATGTTCTAAAGTTGAGTTTTAAATTCAAATTTAATACGCATGGATGGTGTATAACAATAACGTTCGTATCGGTAAGTTTTCATGTACTCGCCTGATTTTAGTTAGTAATAAGGGCTACTCAAGAGTTGTTGAGGTGGACGTATGGTTTTTAAAATAACTGCGGTTTCTAGTGCTTGAGTTGTTAATATTTTGTGACATCTTCACTGTATGTGGGTCAGGTGCGCGACCATGCAAGAAAATACTCGCTCAAGTAGGTCCTGATACTAGGTCTTAGAGTTCGTTCCTTACATGGCAAAACTGATGAGCTGTTAATGATTGTTCTGCTGTTTTTTGTAGTGTTGTCTCTGCGCTTTCATGAGGAATTGTCAGTAATAATTTTTTTACAGAGTTAGTTATAATTTAATTTTTCTAACGTCACCATCAGTTCCTGATACTAGCTATTTGGATATCTTACGGTGGTTATGAATTACGTTCATGTTTCCAATCAAACCCATCTCAATGAAGTGTAAAAAAGTAGAGCGATTAGATTAGTAGATTCGCTTTTTATTCTTTGTTGCGTTCATGGAAATGTTCAGGTTTAGAGTTTCATATTGAAAGGAATAGCAAAATGCTACAAATCTGACCAAATTGCCAATCACCTCGCGCGATCATCGTGACTATTGTTAGGTGTACATGCTAGAAAAAATTGTTTTTCTGAAATTAAAATGATTTCATAAAAGTCTCAGTATCGCGTACATTCAGATATTGTAATCTCTGTACCAGTACCAGCATCGTTGTATTATACCGATAGTCATGTGATGAACAGTTGGTTTACTCTATAACATACGCTTCCTGTCAGGAAACCTTGTAAATTACCCAATTATATGTCACTAATTGCTTATTCCTGGATGTTCATTATCTGTTTATTACATAACGGCGTCATACATTTAGTACTACATATGGTGTGCAGTATGAACGAGGACTATTCCTCTAATGCAATACGTACGACGTTGTGGCTACATGTGGCTACCTCACCGATCTACATACATGCTACCTCCTAGAGATCGATCATGAATGCGCCTTGTGTAGTTGGAGGTGGCACGTTGTCAAGAGCATGGCTGATCACGTGACCGTGTTGTTGGCATGGCAGCGTCGTATCATTGATACATTAATGTCTCTTGTCTCACTGTGGTTACTGAGCTTCAAATAGATCTCATAATGCTCAACTTTTTCCTTCTTCTTGAACGCAGATGTATAAGATTGCAGACAAAAATAATTCGGTTCATGGAGCGCTGTATCAACGTCACGTACAAAAATAGCGACATTGCTTTGTGAGGATGAGATTCCGTGTTTGATTTGCACATGCAGGTTTTTTGTATGAGATTAAAAAGTGGACTTTTTTTATTAAAAAATATATGCATCAAATACTAGAAGATGTAGTTTGGGACATATTCCTCTTGGTGCATTTGAAATGCCATACTTCCTTGAGACGTGCCTACACATACGTTTTCCCAAGTGTTTTATTAGGAAAATTAATACTATAGTATTTATATTGTTTATGCTAAATTATGTGTATTTTCATAGTTATTTATGATTGCTAGTAATTTTAAAGAGTGTTAGCATGTTCTGGTATAGCTATTTCTGTGCAAGCAAAGCAATGATCACGGTAAAGCACTTTTCACGTTCAGTTCGAGTGACCTCTGTAAGGACTGAATTTCAAGGAGTCGGAAACTTGAAATGAAACAATAAAGGACTAAAAAAGAAAAGGCGCTTGCAACTTCAGTGGCTGAATCGACAGAGATGCATGTCCTTTGAGACCTCGTGCTCACACTGAGTCAATAGTAACCCATTACAAAATCTCTAACAGTTGTGTGAATCTGTTATTTTTCTGACATGCTCACAAGTTTCCAACTCACTGTTTACACACGCGTGAACGCCTTTGCCGAAGCTCATCCCTAATTCATTTTTTAGCCGTTTGAGATCATTCAGTACACCGCTGGCACCCTTGACTTGTACTAGTTGTTATTGCTTAATGCCCTGGTAGCAAAGTGTGCGATTCAAGAACACTAAATATGGTGCCTCATTGTAAAATTAGTTGCTAGTTGGAATGAAAATATGAAACATCACGACTGTTTTTTGTAAAGGTAGAAATCTTATGTTATGAAATAGTATAATAATGTCGTGTGACTTTTTTTTTCGTTAAAAGTAAACAAATTTTTTTTGAGTTAACGCACAAACGACACCAACACGTGTAGAGGCGAATCTGATGACTCTACATGTATGAGATCCTTACACCTATGAAGAACTTAGCATTGTATGTCTATGTTTAGTAGGGACTTGATCCAGCCTATTAAAGGAGATATCCGCACAGGAAAATACACATGTCGGTGGTGTAGATAACAGGAAACATTGATGCTATGGAACTCGAGTCCAAATTGAAGGGTGGAAAGCACTAGTGGACTACTTGCATTTTTTCCCACAGGAGAAAATGCAAGTTGTCCACTAGTGCTGTCCACATCTCATATAGTAAACTACTGGATCGTAATCGCCTCTGTCAGCGCTGTGTTAGCGACAGCACGGGAGTGGACTACTTGCATTTTTTCCCGTGGATAATATATTATATTTACCATGGGAAAACATGCAAGTAGTCCACTAGTGCATTCCACCCTTCAATTGTGAAAGGAGCGTTCAGTGAATTTTGATTATTTTTGCAGACTGTGTCTGCAGTACGACAACGTGAGCAGCAGCAGCAGCAGTGCCAACAACAACTTACGCTACAACGGTATGATGGATGCCTTTAACAAGACCTACAAGACGGAAGGCATCCGTGGTCTCTATAAGGTACTATTTTCCCATGTACTTTTTAACCAAGGTCTCAAATTTACTATTTCATTATGATTTGATTTTCTTCGTGACTGTGAACTGAAGTCTTCTTGCAAAAAGTGCACCTAAATTAGCTTTGGTGTTCTAAAAGATATCAAAAGCAAAGCTCTGTAGATTAGCTACATTTGGTTGGTTATAGAATGGACTTGTTCTATTAGGTTGTTACAAAAATAATGGCCGCTCGAAGGCCAACGCATGCTTCTGAAATCGGCCATTATTTTTGTAACAACCTAATATATTGAAGGGGTCACCCTATTTCTAAACATTTTCTTCTCATTTGCGCAAATACTGCTGGATGACATACTGCACAAGTCGATGCTTTCTGTTAGTGTTAAAATCATCCTTAAACAGATATGGGGTGAACCGTTTTGTACAATAGCTCTGTAACTCAAGTGTCGTACGACTAATTATTAATATATTTATGAAGGTCACTAATCTTATTGTCATGGTATAAAATGATGAAAGCAGTTCAGAGAGTCTCGATATTAGTCAACGTTTGTTAGACAATTACGCATGTGTATAAATATCACTTCCATTCTGATGTGTGATCTGCAATCATGGCCTATAAATAATTAGTTTCTAATAATCATGTCGAGCACACGAACTTGCTATCAATATATCGTATAAAATTCGTCTTACTTTTGTGAAAACAAGTGTTGAATTAATGTGGTGCTTTACGTGAATTGATATCCAGGGTTTGGTGCCTGGTCTGTTCGGTGTGAGTCACGGTGCACTGCAGTTCATGGCGTACGAGGAGCTCAAACTCGCCTACAACGTACACTTCAACAGGCCACCCAGCTCCAAGCTCGTGAGTGTCTTGTACTCCCTGCCCATTATAAATACTAAGCAGTTTTGATATCCCTGATGTAGCTTAGATCTCTGATGTAGCTTAGATCTCTGATGTAGCTTAGGTCTCTGATGTAGCTTAGGTCTCTGATGTAGCTTACATCTCTGATGTAGCTTACATCTCTGATGTAGCTTAGGTCTCTGATGTAGCTTAGGTCTCTGATGTAGCTTAGATCTCTGATGTAGCTTAGGTCTCTGATTTAGAGTCGGTTTTTCTGATTTAGCATAGGTCTCTGATTTAGGGTCGGTTTTTCTGATTTAGCTTCGGTCTCATTTAGCTTAGGTCTCTCATTAAGAGCTGGTTGTCCTGATTTAGCTTAGGTCTCTCTCATCTAGCTTTGATTTCTCTGATTCAATTTTGGTCTCTACGGTTAAGGTGTTATGTTCAGTCACTGAGATTGTGGGAAGAGTTTAGAGCATCTGTTTTATTAAAACTCTCGCTATAAGTTACCTTCATAAAGCTGATACTGTCGTCAAACCCTAATTGTAATAACGGCAAGTTTAAAAATGTTTTTGTTCACACTATTTAGTATTGGTATAGGATTGATACCCTCGTCAATTTTGTATTCATAGGGATGAATCCAACCACAGCGTAAATTGATCACTTCTTGTTGACTGTTTGTCTTGATCATTTGTTCTTGACGCTGTAAGTGGCAACGTTAACCCTTTAAGGACCAGCGTCTTCTATGAAGTCCATTAAATATCATTCCTTTTAGTCCTGTGTTGTAAATGTGTCGTTCCAAAGTTGGACGAAATTCCATAAAAAACGAGTAAAAATGAATGGTCATTTACGCAATGTTTCTTTTAGAGAAGAAATAACGTCCCTACTACATGTAGTACTAGTAGACCTACACGTGAAAATTCACGTGTTTTTTTACTGAATATTTTCGTTTGATTTGTCAGTAAACGCGGGCTTTGTGAAGTAGTTACCACGTTGAAGGATGTGCCTTTGCTATCCACAATACAATGCTTACATTACATATATACCCGACCGAATTTCATCCTAGCTAAATCCTTAAGAGCGTGACAGAAAGATAGACCAAATAAGCAAGCAATAAACTGTATTATTATATATTGGAATGGTTCGCGCTAATCAGTTAACGTGACCGATGTCCAACAGACGACTGGCGAGTACCTGACGTGTGCTGCGCTGTCCAAGCTGTTCGCTGCAGTGACCACGTACCCATACCAGGTGATGCGGTCCCGTATGCAGGACCAGCACGCCCACTACGCCAACCTCAGGGCCTGCATCGCCTTCACTTGGAGGTGCGAGGGCCTCCGGGGCTTCTATGCTGGCCTAACGCCATATCTGCTCCATGTCGTTCCCAATATTTGTCTTGTGTTTCTCATCTACGAGAACATCGTACCTAAGGAAGATTAGGTCAATTCCAATACCCGTTTAACAGGATATTATTACGTTAGTATTATAATCATCGCACATAATTATTCCAATTTTTATACGAGGGAGCACAAGATTTTTTGAGACATAAATGCTTGGGGAACTTTGTGCACTTAGTATCTGAGTAAAGTTATAACGCTTTGAATAATGTTCGATGCATGCAATAAATTTCATACGAGATGTTACTAAAGGAACAGAAATCTTTACCTACAGGAATAAAATGAATTAAACCTCAAACTAAGTTAGATCATGTTATCTGACGACCCGAGTCGAAATGGATATTTTGTATAATAATGTAACCAGAGACTACATCAACTACGTTTGATGAGGGGAAGCAAATATATGTATGTATTATGGAGATCTGCTTCTTAGTGATTCTGTTATTGGAGCATAGGAAATAATAAGGTACCATATTTAAAGTACGTTCACTTCAACTACACATTTTTTTCTGTACTGTTCATTTTCAGTTTCATGTCCGGTTTCAACCTATTTTACTTGAAGGCAATACGATTTCTAGATGTTTCACGCTTAAGTTGCTTAAGTAACGAAGCGTTATATTTTTTATATCTTAAAGAAATGAATGTTAGGTGTATGTGTCATGTTTGAGGGCACCATATCTACATATGTAGTGGAGTCGTGGTTGTTACATGTAATTCCAACCTTGCTAAAATGAACCCAATTATTGGCTTTGGATGACTAAGCTTAAATAGTAGAAAACTAGTTCATAGATTTTATTGATATGTATTCAGAAAAATCTTTGAAAAATATTAATTGTCTAGGTATATATCTTGTTTATAATTCGTAATACTAATGACAAAATAATTTATTCGTAAGAGAGAGAGAGAGAGAGAGAGAATTGTCAGAAAAACACTTCTCTGTTATGGTTCTGTCTGGATAAGAATTTCCTTGGGTACTGCTGAGTCGATGACGAACTTTTAGTGTTTGTTCGGCGTATCAGAACATGTTCAACTAACTTCATAAATAAGAGGTTATGCCAATCATATTAGTTATTGATGACAATGCTAAATTTCAGCATGAATAAAATTGCCATCTTCAAAAAAAAATTCACTTCGTCATCCACGAGAAGTTCGCTTGTTAAACGTTTTTCCCTTCTTGAAGGCTATTGCTTATTTCATTAATCGGCGTTGTGATTTTTTTGAAGAATACTCATTAATTGAAAGTGCATTATCACTTTTCTATTGTACATCTACATTTAACGCCATGTTACACAGCGGATGCTGTCAGTTAGAAGGTATTTATTAGTAGTGTAAGATGCCTAAATACGTGTACCCTGCTTCTTAGCTGGTCTAACGCTAATGATTGTTTTATTTTTCGAAATATGACTGTTTCCTAAGGTTCTCCCACTTACATACACGTGTAACTGTCCTTGCATTCTTATGAGAATACTTCTTGAATGATCTTTGATCGTTTACCTAAGTACTCGAGACTGCAAGGTAAATATTTTAAGTTTTGTGTATCAACATGTGTTTTCATTATACTGCACTAGCCATCTCTTGCACCTCCTTCCTCACCACTGGCCGAGGTTACCCGCACCCTCAAATTTCCAGGTGTCATGTTGTTTTTTACTACAATACAAAATCCCTCCGCATTGTTCGGGTATTCTTTCCCTTGGAAATGTAGGCACATTTAACAGTGGAAAGTAAACTTTAGCGGATTCTCTTGAAACTTAATAATACACAAATCTTTTGCGATCGTGTGGATAATTGGTACTAGCATAGAACACAAGTTTTGCAGCTGTTGGAATGTTCGGTCGTGTAAACGACACGCTCGACCTGCACCGAATACTTTTGTCTTCATGCTTTATTTAAACTTGTTTCATTTCTGTGACCGTCACATGTCGAGGAACAGTCGCATTTATGTGTGGCTGTTGTCGATACAAACTTCAGTCTTTCAAAATTGACTACTCTACTTCGTGGTTGAATTTGAGAACTTTTAAAATGCCCCATAATCTAGATTCGTCATAAGTGATCACTTAAAGAACTGAATTTCAAGTGAAACGTACATCATTTTGATGAAGCGCTGTGATTGTGAGAATTTTTCAAAGCAGAGGGTCATATAAAACAAACATTATCTAATACTGCTAGGTCATCTCGAATTTCTGAACACATCTAGAATAAGTGTGTTTACACCCTGTTTCTCGACAATAATGACTCATGAATAGTAATCTCTCGAGTTATTTTAATTGATCCATTGTACCTTTGTTGATATGACCCTCAACTAATGCTGGTGTTGTGCGACGCTGCTTAGAGGAGACACTAGCTGGTGAGGAAGGAGTTGCTGAGGTGACACGGGAAAACACGTGTGAACCTTTTACAAATGTTCTGAATGTTTCACATCCTTTTCTCTTCACTTTTCTTTATTTGATTCACACTACCATTCCAGTTTTGGATTTCTGAGAGCTGCATTTGGTTAGGAGTTGATTTATCGTGTGAAAATATAATTATGTCCATGACCTGTTCCATTACTTGAGACTTCTTATAGCAGATTCAGACCAAATGATTCATGTATGGCTTTACTTTGCATTCTAGACGAGGTGACTATCTTACTAGGAAGTTTTTTATATGAACGAATGTGGCGAATTTGCAGCTTTGGTGTTCGTATTCAAACTTAACTACACTCAATGCCAATGAAAGATATGCTTGATACTGGATTAGTTTTCAAAAACAGCCTCTTAACGAAAGCAAAGTATTTCTTATGATCTTTTTAATTCATTGTGCTCGCTCGATTAGAAAGGAAGTAAATTAAGACTCTCTCTTGATTTTAGCTCTTTGGTTAAACAAAAAATTGAAAGCGATCATCTGCCCTGAGAAGAGTAAGTTGGAAGGGATTCTCCATCTTACCTGCGAGATATGCCGTTCTACAATTCTATGCAGAGTATGTACAGTAATAGTGTCTACTAGATAGCGTCCCTACGAGACTTGTGTTCTGAGCAGCTTATGACAGCTTCAGCTCCGGTCATTATGATGTAATCTACCATGTTAAAGAGCAAGGAAGTTTTCATTATCTTCTTATTTTACCATCGCCAAGTAAGAAGCGAACCGACCAGTCATTTTGGCAAACTCCTCGTCGAATGCCATTGGTTCTGTTTGATGTTCGTCAACCTCCATATTTTTCCGTGAAACTGGATTTTTTATTGGTCTAAGCGCCCCTTTCCAATTAATTTTACTAATCGTTCATTATAGCACTAGTCTTTGTTGGCAAGATTTATGCTTTGGAAGAGAAACCTTGGATTGAAAATCATTGACGTGGTTTCATCGGCGACGTATTTTCTCGTCGCTTAATTCTTGATCGGCATTTAATTAGTGTAGCTCTATTTCCAATAAAAGCGTCTTCTGTCTGTTTCTTTTTCATCATTAATTTCACCTCTGTAAAATGCAACATTTTTTCGTTGGTGGTCTGTGTCATTGAAGAGCATTTAGCTTAGAATCCTTTTTTTATGCGTTTCAGGCATCACGGAGTGAGAGGCTTCTATCGAGGACTAGTGCCCAATTTGCTGCGCGTCGTTCCAGCCACGGCAATAACATTTGTCGTTTATGAAAAAATAGTCGGGAAACTGATAAAGGAAGGCAGTGCTACAGAGATGCCATCTGAGTCTGTTGCTGAAGAAAAGGACCCAAAATTAGGGTAAAAACTTGAAGGTGCATCATTACAGTACTGAATACTCTTCCTTTTTGGTGGTTGAAAGATAGCCAATTATGTTGACTTTTGAATGTGATGCGAAGTGTGACTTGAATATAGGAAAAAGTAAATTTTATGTGCTTTAATTGCCGCGACACCACATCATACTCTAACATTTACAAAAAATCGTCCTGTCCAGAACTAATGCTTTCCAGTAGTGCAGTGCACGAGACACATTATGGTAAGTCGTGTCATTGAACTGTCAGAGCAACGTCTCGTGTAACTGGTGACGGAAATAAAGAACCGTAACAAATTTCTTGGAAACCAAATGGACAGTCTACAATCTTTCTACTATATAAAGATTTCGGTGGGTAGTGCGTTGGTGCCACCATTTCAACACATCTCGTACAAACCAAATATACTGAGCTGTACTGATTTCCTTCGCCTAAGACATTAAGCAGTACAAGTTTGTTGTCATGTTATCTAGTCGCCTGTGTCGTTCCTGATTGCTCTCTGTGGCGTAGTTTAAGAGTCGTGAATTTTCTTCGAACTTACTAGGTCTTCCACAGTACCTTTCTGTAGCTCTATTGACAAGAAAATGGACGATTCGTCTCACTGCTGTCATTTCAGTTCCCGTTCAATTTTTTCCTCGAAATTTCATTTTGCCGTTATGAATTTTATTATTTCTCAAATTTGGTCAGTACTCTAAAATCTACCGATTGCATGATGAACAAATGTATCTGTTACTTGTAATAGAGGGATTATTCGCATTAGACTAGAATTGGAACAAGGAAATTTCTCACGTTTCTTGCTATTCCGTACTAAATTTTAGGATGAAACACGTAAGGGTCGTGAACCTCTTCTAACGTGGTTAAATTCATCGCTTAAAAATCTGATTTATTTTGCAAATGAAGCTTTTGAGTAATACCACTTATTTTCATCGGATGAAGATTGCACCAAACTTCTATGTAATGAATACGATGGTCAGGTTTGGATGAAGATTACACAATACTACTACTGAGAATTGAGTAAGACCTAAAAATATTTCCAATGACATTTTTAACGTCTTACCTACGATATTTGGTTCTAAGTAATCAATTTTACTGAAAGACTGCAGATGTCTGTATATTGAAACACTTGCAAGTGTTGCAAGATTCTTTTACGTTCAAGATCATGAAAATGCTTGAATAAGTCACAAATTTTATTTTATAACAAGGAGTGTTTTAGGCCATGTGAGTGTTACCATTCACAAACATAGCTGGTCTTCAAATAATGAAAGAAATCAATCGGTGCCCCGAAACATTTTAGGCCTGTCCTTCAGAATTACTTCCATAAATTTGACAATTGTGTGCAATTTTCAACCATCTCAGATACGGTAAATTTGTGATGTTTGCCCAAAAGTTTTAGTTTTTTGTACATATTCGTGGGTGTTTATCACGCTCGTCGTTTGATTTCTCTGGCATTAGCGCTTTCTCAAAGAAAACTCAGCATTGCTACTTGTGGGAGTTTGTTGTGTGTCTGTTGAGTGTAGTAGGTGGTAGTGGTTCTTTTTCCTCTCATATTTCACTCCTCCTGGAACGCCATGCTTACGGGTCTTAGTTCTCTTCGTATTTTGTTCCTTCATATCCTGGATGAAAGCTTTTCATGATGGGGTTATCGACCATCACTAAACTGAAGAAAGTTCATACTAATGAGCCTAATAATCAAATTTAAGATACATTGTGTGTTTGCCAAGTTCTTCAGCACGAGTGATTTCGGACTGCTGATTGTATCGGTGTGGCACAGCAGGCGCATGCTAGATGTGTTTCTACTCGTGTGTTTCGACAGTGGAGTGTCTTTCGAAATAACTTGCACCTATTATGAGAGTTGGTTCCTTATAGCCTACTTTCATAAGGTGTGGCTTATAGATCGACTTTGGGCTCAACTTCCTGTTCATCGTGGCAACTTTTTAAAACGTGTTTCTCTAACTAGATGTTTACGTTGTCTCATGTAATACATCTTAGTTGCATTTATTATAGTAAAATCCTTTAAAACCTCATCTTGTGGCATTTTCTATTGGGAAATAGTCACTTTTCGTATTGGTGATACTAAATTTATATCTTTCTTGAAAGATCACGAGTTTGCAACGTCCAGTTTATTGTTCTCTTCATTTGTCAAGGAATTCCTAATTATCCAGTGATTCTATTGTATATTCATCGTGAACACCAGATGCTGTGAAATCCTCTTTGAAGAAGTAAGTGAATTTCTGTCTCGTGTGCTCGTACAAAATTGTGTCGTACGTATGCTGAAATGTAGGGACTCTTAATTCAGCTGCGAAGCGCTCTTCTATACCTAAAGGTTTCATCTTGATCAATTGGTATGACTTTTGCTTCTCGGCTGTGTACAGGTTCTCTATTTCAGCAGCGGAAGCGCTTAGTTTTCACACTTCTATTGTAAGTCAACGTCAAGCATCGCTACAATTGGCTGTGAGTTTTGTGACCAGAAATTGTTGGAAGGACCCTAGAGCTAGGCTAACTTGCATCATGAGTTCTGAACTCCAATTCAATCTTAAGTGCCGTTTATAAATTGTAAATACATCTTTATCGGCATTTCAAATTTCTTTAAACCATTTCCACAACAAACATCCATCGCCAGTTATACAGGAGGAATCATACATTTTTTGGTAGTTCTTTTCTGTTTGGTTGGATATCCATTGCAAAATTAACTCCTTTAACCTGATAGTCGAACACTTTGATCCCTCAGGAGGCGTGATGTAAGGAATTGACTAGTGTATCTGAAAGAGACCACATTTCTCTCCCTACCATCGTGCCTATTCGGCGGCCTACAGAATGTGCTCTTGAAACTGAGAACAAATTGAAGGCTATTTTAATGAAATCCCGTTGTGGACACGAATGGTCAGTTACATTATCTCGCACTTAGGGAGGCGAATTTTGCATATGGGATTGCGTTCCCGGTAAATATCCGTATGTAAATGAGGTCGGGTTCACAGAGGCTTCATCAACAGTTTTTCTCAAAAATTATGGCTTACCGCACTGAAATGAATTCTAGCAGTAAGCGATCCATTTCGTTTGAGGGAAGGTGATGTGCTGAGATCGATGGAGTCTAAAAAACTCACTTCTAGGCCATCCTTTTTTCTGATCAAATTTTGAAATCCGTTCAGGGAAAATTAAGATCAGATTTAACGATATAAAATCAAAAATTCCCAAGTTTCAAGGTTTTTGTGTAGGTAAGGGATTATTTCACACTATTTTGAAAACGAATTTCTGAAACACGTCGAAGAGTTTGTTCGTCACAAAAAGGTTAGAATCACAACTGCAAAGGATGCACAGATACTGAGGGCGTTCAGGATTGTACGTTTGGGACAAAATATTTTTAATGGTCATGGTTTGTATGAATACATTTATAATTACTGAGGCCTTGGGTGCAGATTTTAGGTCATACTCTTTTGAAAGGCTCGAACTTGAACACTATTGGCAAAGGAGCCAAAATGAAAATTATGACAAATTTGCATTCCTATATTAATAAACTTGCTATTTAAAATGCAAGGTTGTTGTCTATTGGATTATTTGCATAGCGTTGCACGATTGTTTTCAAGCAGTTTTCCGATATAAAAAGTTTGATTTTATTGTCGAACTTAGTGTCCACATGTCGCCAGCAGATTTTCATTTATGATTAGGGATGACAAGGAGAAAAATTGGAAATCATCTTATTAAATTTCAACTGTTACGTTACATGTTCAAAGCTGGAACATGAAATACAACTTAGTTACAAAAGCAGCTGGTGATTTTTACCTACCTAGTAAATCCTAGACTCATTTCTCATGATATATTTGTATTAACTGCTAACACTACGGTTATTATAATACAAGTACGGTTGTACGTTGAAGTGAGAAACTGATAAACTTAACCGTAATTCATGGACAAATTTGCCTGCTTGATTTATAATTAAACCAATAGAGGCCTGGGAATTTAAGACAAATAGACCTTGAATATTCTGAAGCTCAGTAGTATTCCCGCCGGTTTGCAAAGTGGTGTAGCAGGTGAAGCTGTGTGGGTATAGGGTCTACGTGCTCGCTTAGACTTCAAGGTTGACACCTCTACGACCTTACTAATGTAGGATGGTCTTATCATTTTACTTTTTTGTGAAACATATTCAAATTCTAACTGAAAAATTTGTGTTGATTCATTTATTTATTCATTTTATTCTGATTGAATTCAGTCCGCTTATAGTTTTTCGAATAATATTCCGATATTTTCTTCGGATGTTATCACATGACCTTTTTTCTCACTGTCTCTTAAACCTGAAGAAATGCTACGCTTTAATACAAAGAGTCTATTATCCTCGAGAAATATTTCAAGTAGTTCCAACATGCAACTTGAGCCAGATGTAGTATGAGCTCTATATCAGTGAGTAGATAAGACATTCAGATGAGAATGTTGTGTTGTAACTACTCTACTCTTGTAACTACTCCGTACTCGTATGTAATAGATAGGGGAATCTGAAAAAGATGTTTTCAAATGATTTCAGTGAACTGATCGTACTTAATAACCTTTTAGGAACTAGTGGAGTGATCTTGCTGTTATCGTGAATATTATGATATACTAAGCTTATACGAGTCATATATAGGTTTTAAAGGCATAGTTCCGAAATTCTTTTTAAAATGACCTGTGTTATAAAAGAAATGTAGTCATTGCTTGCCTCTCCTACTGAATATAAGAGTGCAGAGTATCAATTTCAGGATTGTTTTGTTGACAATTCGTCAGCTCATGAGTGTCTGCCTAAAAAGTTTGAGTCCCCTCCCATAGCCCGCATCTGTATCAGCCAATGAGCTGTCTTCTTTCCATCACGTCTTCCAATTTCCCAATGCACGTGCGCCTTACATTTCTAGGCCTGATTGAAGACCTTAACATTTTTCTAGGCATTTGTCGAAAAATCTAAATCTTTAACTTCCCGAAGAAAATTTCTAAAACTTGCAGATGTCATCAGTGCATTGGGACATGAGTGGAGAGGAAGACTAACCTGGGTGAATTTGTACGAGTGACTCCTTCCTCTAGAAAAGCTATCATGCAATTTACTACCGCCCTGAGCTACAGGAAAGTGCACGTTGCACTAAACAAAATATAAAATAACAATTGTTTGGAAACTGATAATTTCGACCTCAATTATTTCCAACTTAAACCTGAATTAAGGATGACAACTTGAAAAATTACCAAGACAGTGGAAGTGTGTACTTGAGTCTTGGATGTTTCATTATTAACGGGAAATTAAAAGGAATTCAAAATATGTTCATCTTTTAGAATTAGTTGAGACTTCAAAATTTGTTAATCGGTCTATCCAAACGCCTGTGTAGAAGGCTCTTTATTTTTCATGGAAAAATTATAAGTTTACTTTTTGTCTGATGATTTTTTGCTTCAAAAAAAATTCTCTATTTTTTGAATAAAAGTTCAAATGCCGGGCTAAAAGCCGAGTGTATGTATCTGCAGAATTTGAAAGTCTACCACTGAAGCCAGGGTTGGGATACTTCCAGCAGTAGGGCATAGGGGGCGTTATCGATGATTCGACAATTATTTTCCCGTTATCGATTCATTGGCATAGCCGATACCTCGAGTTCCGAATTAATGATAATCGATAAAGTTGTTTTTGTTGCATTTCATCATAGAGATGAGTGAACACGAAGGAAAACAAGCTGATTTTTACAAGTTGGAGCATGAGCATGTCGAAGTTTAAACTTTGCAATTCAAGTGTGGTTATGTTACTTTACACAGTACTTTATATAAGAGAAGAGACTGGATAATATCCCATCCTACGCATATTTTCCATAACTTACTTTTTATATGTTTAACACGCTGTTCCGTCTTCCAAATTATCATCGTCCTCTTTCACTAATCGATCCTGCATGAACTAATGATTGTGGGTAAAGGTCACATTCCTGTATTCCACTCAAGGAGGTATACTGCTAGTGTCTGTCTTCGTCAGTATACTTTGGGGAATTGGCACTCCTCAGTGATATCCTTAGCTACCCAGCACAGAATCAGTAACACTTCTTGTAGATGTAGTATTTTAGTTAAACTGTCGTATCTTATTTTTTTGGCTTCTGTTTATCACTCGGGAAACAGCCTCGCCTGCAACCACCTCTCACTTAAATATCTCCAAAAACAATGTATGTTCAATTGGATATGAAAATGCCGTACTGTTGAGGTGTTTCTATTACTATGAAAGTGCCCTTTTAGAGAATACGATTGAAAGAATTGTCAGACTGTATGTATACTTTTTAATTATAATTCGGACTAATTGTCAGCATACTTAGGTAATTTTTTCTGATATTCTTGTGCTTTCACAGATAGCTAAATGAAAATAATTTCTTAGTAGTTCGGTCTATTATAATTGAATGGGTCAAACAATTATAAACATATAAGCAACTAATTTTTTTTCAAATCTCTAGCTTATCTTGAAGACTCTTTATTTAAGAAGAATGATGTCCCAAACAGCAAGCTATTAAAATGAAGCATATCAATATTATCGTATAAGCGTTCTAAAATTACGTAAGGAGTAGATTTCTAAAATAAAATCCCGATTCACTTTCGGCAGGTATGCCAAATAAAATCAACTTCAATAATTCCATTTTTGCGGTGCCATATTCTGAGGCTAGATCAGGATTCAGTTTTATACGATCAATCAGTATATCAACTGCATCTATTTCGCCTCGTATTCCCTTCAACCTTAGCGTCAAACTTGGCGAGTAAATCAACAATTGTATAACTAAAATTACCATTATATTCAAGAATTAATTGCCTGCTACGAAGTGAATCTTGACGATGATATTGTTAAGAATTGTTACTGATTTATTGTAAAAGAGTATTTTACTTCCTCACTTTGATGATGGATCTCTTACCACGTCACTAAGTAAAATAAAGCAAGTCATCATCCCACGGTACCAAGATGGGAGGATGTATTCAGCATTGAGTGTACTGGAAAGCCAGCAGAAGACACGGAAAACGATTACAAAACTTGTGCTTCGTGTATGAATATTCGTGTAATATTCAGTCAAATATTATGCATGGGATGAACAGCTAGCAAGCGAGTTCTACCCTTAAATTTCTGATAAGAAGGCCATATCACTCAGCCTGTGAATGCAATTCTTTTGTGAAAACCGTTATTATTTTGCAAAGATCTCCGAAAGTTCAAAGCCATCTCTAGTTTTTACTAGGGTTACATAGTCCGTTCAGTAATCTAAATGAAATCCAAGATAGATAAAAAATAAAAGCGCAGTTAAAAAGACGTGGGAGTAAATTTAAATGGAAATTAAATTAGGTTTGAAGGTGAGAAGCAACAAGAATTTAAATGCATTAACGACTCTACCTGTAATCCCACATGTGACCATCTAACACTATAGAGCCAGATTCTTTAAAGTTCAGACTTAAATATATGTACACCCGGACCTTTCTTTGTTTAATGCGTCTATAATTCTTACAAATCAGAGTTACAGGACAGCATGGTTATGCACGTCGTAGTTGTGGGTGGCGGAGTGATCGGACTCAGTTCTGCTTTGGCTATTCTGGAACAGATCCCTGGCTGCCGTCTCACTGTCATCAGCGACTCTTTTTCACCGAACACCACAGGTTTGTTCTCACCGTCGGCTGTCAAGGTTAATAACTGATTATGAAAACTAAAAAAACAAGTAATTTTTATAAATAAAACAAAATGTGTTTATGATATTGGTAAATAGCATCAGAGTTTTTATTTTAAAGGGTTTACTTGTTCCTCAGCCTTTTACTGACTCTCATTTAATTATTTATTTTTAGGAGACGTCGCTGCGGGCATATGGGCGCCCTACTTACCCGGAGGCACCAGCGAAGAAAACATTGAGTGAGTTCTCTGGTACAGAGCTTAGAATGGAGTACAGCTACGTGAACGAGCCGAATGGTTCATTTTTGCGTTGCTATCCAAGTCCCATGTCATCTACTGTAAAATTAAGAAATCAATCACACACAGGCTCCTCAATCACGCACAGGTTCCTCGATCTCGCATATGCTTCTTAATCACACACAGGCACCAGGAGTAATGTAAAATGGGAGGCGGAGTGGAACGTCGTTGAAGCATTCAGGAAGACAAATTTCCTAGTTTTCATATGATTACGGTCGTGGTATAGCTTCATCTGGAAATTATAAGAATGATGTGCATCGATATAAACATCAATTCCAAATTGGAGGCGAATATGATTCTTATTTAAGCTATAAATTACTTACAAGCAACATTTATACGCAATCTTTGGGGTTGAATCTAATTGATGCAATGAGAATAGTACAGATAACATAGTAATTGCTACACATTTGTCGCAACGTTCAAGTGATTATGTATCATTTTCAGTTTGAAGTGAGATTTCTCTGTACAATTACGGTAGCTACACACAATGCATAGGCAGCAAAGTTACTGAACTTTCTTCTTAAAACGTACCAAGTATAAGATAAGCATCCATGAGTTACTTAGAGCTCGTATCTATATTACTGAAAAAAGTGTTAAAGAAACTATTTACGAGGCTCGATTTATTTATGCAAAGTGTCACTTCGATGAAAGATAGAAGAAAATTATTAACTGAGTGATAAAATTAATATCAACAATTTCTCATTATAATTCATCCGTAATGTATGGAATTTCGAGCTTCCTTCTCAACCTACCATGAAAAATAGCAAACGTCGCTGGGTTATCAATACTTACTTCAGTTGTGAAAATTTAATAGGACTTAAAAATGTTTCTTTTTCTTCATATGTTGCAGCAGGTGGGCCAAGGTCTCTTGGGATCACTTGCAACGTTGGTACGAGAGTGGGGAATGGGAAGTACTACGTCTTCCCGGCTCAATTGTTGAGGACACCCCGATGCCTACCCCATCGTGGCACCACATCCCCGCAGGATTTCGGCGCCTGTCGGAGGAAGAATGTCGCACCATAGCACCGCACTGTGTGTCAGTTCCGAAATCAGAAACTACTGAAACTAGAATCAAGTCGCAGCAAAGAAATGAACGCGGAATATCTTCATTTCAATTCTCGATTTTGTTACTTTAAATCTTTTTAAAACCCCGGAATAGAACCCCTATCCATTGTGAGGAAAAATATGATTGTGCTTCATTGATAATGAGGTAGTATACGCGGAAGAAGCGAGAGCCATTCTCAAAACTACGTTTTTTTTATTTTGTGACTCGAAAAGTTTTCGAGGCTACGGACGAGAACCCGTCTACCGCGAGAATTTTTCGACCACATGATGGTTCTACGACTGCATTGCAGAGGTTCACCGGAAATTGCGCTGTAACGGCGCTGAGAGTCAATAACTGTGTAGTAACTTCTGGTCAAACAGCAATCGTGTTTATTTTGAAGTTTATTAATCCTTGACCTCGAAATATAATTAAATTTCTTGGAAATTTGAGGAGCTAAGCGAGAATCCTGTGCGATCCATCATTCTATGCGACTTCAGAGCGACCATAAATATTCTGAGCTTTTGTTTTATTTTAAGTTTACTTCGATGGAGATGGCTTTTCGAATCCCATTCAAATTTCTTCCGAAAAAACGTCAAATATTAGAACCTGGAAGTAAACAACTTGCTCTCACTATCACTCTTTAATCAATGCTATTCCAATGTTTCTTTCTGTTGATTATAAGTACAATGTTCCTGTTCAAATTGCAATGTTTTTGATCGTTATGAATTAATGTGTTTTTCACTTCTCAGATCCGGTTACACCTTCACATCTTTCGTCGTAGAACCGTCAAGAATTTTACCAAAGTTGGCTCGACTCATAGAAGAAAAAGGAGGCAAGTTCGAAAAAGTAAGTTATCTATTACGATTATTTATTGAAAATATACGAATACGGTAGATTTAATCATGTTGGTTTCTTAACTTTGCCTTTGTTTCCTAAAATAATGAAGCAGGTGCCCTTCAAAGCCATTATGCTACAACACAAGTTATTTCCAACGTTCAGTCCCTTGTTTTTTATAAATTAGAATCTATCTCCGACACAAATTAAGTAGGAGCGACAGGATTTGCAATCGACATTTTCTTGCATCTTTGCTAGATTTATGACTATTTTAGCATCAGTATAAAACGGAAAGAAGTGTTTCTTCAGACATAAGGCATTTTTAAATTTAATTTAAGTAACATTTACCTGTTCGCTCTATCACACAATGTTCAATACATTTTTCAGTTTTTTTCCCAAAGTGACATCAGCAAAAGGGATGGTGGCATTTGATAAAATAAGCCACTGATTCTGATCACGCTAATTCCTAAGTAATTCATTGATGTGTGTGGGTCAATAGACGCTCTGAAAGCTTGAGACTCAACATCCTTTGTTGAATACAAAGAACTACCACAAACAAAAGCGATACTGTTTCTCCAGTCGTTGAGGACATTCATACCTTCTTCTTTATGCTGCAATAATAGTTATAACATAAAACATTAAGCGTAACATTGGA
>VCRD01002039.1:3979-17865 GCA_006783055.1 Trinorchestia longiramus
AATAATTATCGAAGTAATTATCCGACCCAAGAATGGGCCAGAAGGTTCGTTCCTATAGCCTCATTCTATTCTATTCTATTCTACCCCTGACTATACAGCATACCCCTGAGTTTACAGTATACTCCTGAGTATACAGCATACCTCTGAGTATACAGTATACCCCTGAGTATACAGTATACCCCTGAGTATAGTGTATACCCCTGAGTATACAGCATACCTCTGAGTATAGTGTATACTCCCGAGTATAGTGTATACTCCTGAGAATAGTGTATACTCTTGAATATAAAGTATACTTTTCAGTATATAGTATACCCTTGAGTATAGACTACACCTATAAGTATAGAGTACACAATAAGTATGGAGTACACAATAAGTATGGAGTACACAATAAGTATGGAGTACACAATAAGTATGGAGTACACAATAAGTATGGAGTACACAATAAGTATGGAGTACACAATAAGTATGGAGTACACAATAAGTGTGGAGTACACAATAAGTATGGAGTACACCCCTCGACTGTAGAGTATGAGGTATGTCTCATAAGAATCTGACCAAGAATTACCTCTCCTGCACACAATAGTGACGCTAAGCGGTGCCACTGTGCACAGTGGACGGAGATAGCTTAATGCACATGCTTAACACGTTTGTTGCGATGCGACCCACCAGTGGGTCACTTAGTTTAGGTTCTGTAATTTTTTCAGATCCTTCTAGAGACTAGGCGTACAAAGTGAAGTTTTACACCAATCAGGCAATCGCAACAAACGTGTTAATATTTTTTGCTGCGTTCAAGTATCCCAGTTGTTGCCTGCTGACTCCTAAATAAGGAACTGTTGTAACTTGGGTTGAATAGGTGTTCATATCTACTGGAAAAATCATTTTGAAACCTATTTCAATGCGTCAAGAAGAAAAAATATTATTCGCTTAATGAAGGGCATGCACTCGTACATTTCACTAGTAAGAAATAATCCCAAAATTTAAACTTCAGAAAAAGAACAGGAGTAATTTTCTGGAATAGAACATAAACCACTTACGGGCATATCCCCGTCCTTATTTAAGTTCCCTTGACATACCCAACGGCAACTCTGCGCAGAGCAGTACGAGATAAAAAATTAGTCTACACGACATTACGTAGCTATAATACTTTACGAGATAATTACTAGGAGAAAATGCTATCCATGAAAACTAATATTATTGTGCAACAAAGTAGACAATTATCGTAAGGTGCTTGTTTTTCCATACCTTTGACATTGTACTTCATGATGACACATAAATAATTCGCCCCCCATTACATGGATAGATTTCCGCTGAGCAATATCACATTTATGACCGACTATCGATTGTTTGCAAGACTGGTATGGTTATGTATTGGGCTCTCGGCAACCTGGGAGCCTAGCTACCATACGTACACGCTGGCTCACGCATTACGACCTTATGAGCAGTAACGAGACTGCAGCACTCGCAGCATTTTTAAAGAGAAGACAATAACTGATTTTTATTTATAGTACTCTGGCTTATAAGAAATGCAGAAAATGTCTTTCCAAGTCAATGGCATGAAACATTCAGCCTGACATCACTCAATGGAGTAATTTTCAGGCTTTTAAACAGGCTCTTCTCGTTTAGCTGAGTAAGATAGCGAGTTCGGTGGCATTATGCCATCAGATTTTGTGGCAGGGATGCCAGACTTGCAAAGTAAAGGAAAATTTTTTGCTATCGACACCTTATATAGTCTGTTCACGCCTTATCATAAGGTGTGTAAAGAAAGACAGAACGGTACAATGATGACTCAACCTATACGCTCTCTTAAATGGCATACAGCAGTTCATAATTTCCTTTGAGTGCAAATTACTGCGTTTTAATTCAAGATAATGCCCATAACCTAAAATTATCGGGTATCAGGTATTGAAAAAGTATATCTGATTTTACTTCTAACATTGAATGACTTGAAATTCGTGTCATCTAACTTAATAGTTCAATATACCCAAAATGGGTGAATAAAATTCATCGTAATTTCCTATATGCCTACTTCAGTTTTTAATTTTATGACTGAAAAAATTCAACCAAAAATCTGACAGAAGTATTTTGACTGGCATAAAGAATTCGTAGCAAAGTAACACTTAGACAAGAATCTATTAATAGGAACACTTTAAAATTGGGATTCAACGACCACGTGCCGTCATTATCAATGCTCTACACTATTATATTATGCATAGCCTGACTTGTTTACCGTCCAGTGCTCTCTTGAAAACGTGAGCTTAATCTCGACAGCGCATTCAATGCAGTTGAGAAACGTGTGTTAAAATGCACCGTAAATTGCAACTACAAAAATTAGCAAAACCCATCAATAGACTCACTCGAAGCCATAAGAGAGAGTCCATTGGTGGATAAGCTGGATTGGGGTTATTACTGGATAAGCCAGTTTAGGAGCGGCAGAAATGTTGTTTAAAAAACATCATAAAACTTAGGGTTGTGCTACAAGAAATATCTACATACAATACAGCTTATGCAAAAATTTCTGGGTAAAAACAGCATTCCAAAACTCTATCAGCGTTTAAACGACACGTCTTCCTACCTGTATCATTTTTACTCTATGAAATTATGTTTCACTTCAAAAACTTCCAAACAGAAAGTCTTTAAGACGTAAAATAAGATGAAAACATGAATAAAAATGAATACCACTTTGCATGTGTGCAGGTCGGGATAGCGTGTAAGAGTTTCACTTTTTCTGAGTGACTAAATGTGGTCACTGCAGAGGAACCGATTGAGAAAAATTTGCTTAGGTTTCACAAAACGTTTCTTGCTTTGTCGGTGAAAGTAAATAACGTGGCATGAAAAATCATTTCTTCACAGAGCATAACCAAGTTTTGAGAAGATTCAGTTTCTCTGTTTTCTTGCTTATTATCAGGCTTTACTATCAGATTTTTCGACTTTTACTTTACAACAAAGATTTAATTTACTTATTGTCTCTATTACTCTGTTACACAAGACTATAGCAACCACACAACTGTAACAAATAAATTTTACAACAATCTTTTACTAGGAAGTATCCAAGACAAACATATCGATAAACAACAGAAGTCTAAATAGAAACACTTCTAAATAGTCAGGCTTAACAAGTTATGAAAGAAATTTAACATGAGGAAATCAATGTCACTGACCAGTAAAGGGACACGAAATTGTTTGCACGTATATTATAGCAGAAGTTCACTGAAATCTACATACTGATCTCAGATCTCCACAGACCAAGTGGCTGCTGAGAGGAACAAATTCAGACTTTTCCTCAAGATGTCAGATGAGGATAATAATGTTTATTCTTGAAACAAAGGTCCCGCTCGTGTAGAGCGGAGTTTAAAAAAACAGTACACCAAGAAACTCGTACAACTTGAGCTATGGAATCTTTTTAGGGAAAGACATCATCCTTCTCCAGCTTGATCAAGAACTTTATTGATCTGATCAAGCTTAATGCCGAGCAAGTTGTTATAAGTATGGAGTACACGCCGATTAGCCGATAATACTGATTAACTTTTGCTTACACACAGACTGAACTAAATGAATGTCAGATTCTTATGTTAGCCTCTGCAACAGGAAATTAGAAGGTTTTCCTCATTTTGACATTGATCCATTCCAGCCATAGTGATGTAAACTTAGTGGGATGATTTACCACTGAGATTTTATTTTTGATCAAAAGGGAAGATGCTTCAAGAGGAGGAAGTCGTAAATAAGCTGATAAAATTCTTTCACGCTAAAAATATAATACGCTAGCATAGTTTTCAAAATTCTCGAGTTAGGATTCGGTTATTTCAAAGATGGAACTTATTTTCATTTGAAATAGAGCGCATCCTAGAACTTACTTAGCTACTAGGAAAGAGAAGAGAACACAGAACATCAATAGACTCGAGCTCCCGCGACTGACTTCCAGATTCTGCAACCGCGTTTGATCGTTGCTAGAAGCAATGGTATGAAGCTGTACGCTTTGAAGGAAAGGCCTCAGCTAATCCTATTCAATTGATTGCGTTCTGAATTAGCAAATTGATTGATCTTGAAATTAATGTAGATACTCGTATTGACTGGTTTATTATTTCTTCTGTAAAGTTCACATGTACAGTTGGCAGAACGATAAGCTATGATTAATTATGTATGTTATCAACAGACTCATTAGGGAAGCAGCTCAAAATTCAGATAATTAATTTATTCGCTTTATGGCTGCTGCTTTACGCTCATGCCTCATATTGGCAAGAAAACAAGTCTCGATCTATTTGCAATAATCCAGCAATAGGTTGCAGCACGTTGAATAACAATTTGTATTAACAGTTTTTCAGTAATGAATTGCGTCTAAAAAAGGGTGTTTTCAGAGCAATAAAGTTCTTTATGAAAATTTGCATCATGCTTGACTACGGAATATTTGTCAACACTACAAATTGTGTAATAAAAAAGTAAGCACAATTTCTCAACCACGAATCAGAATGTACAATTACGGGATAGAGGAATCACTGAACATGAATACTGAAGGTGCCTTTTAGAAAAGTAATGCACAAAAATACGGTTCTAACGCAATGAGAAAGTTGACTTAAGCTCGCTCAATCGAAAGGCCCTACAATAAGTCATGCTTGTCATGATCGCTTATATAAACGAGGTCATTCAGGAACCAATAATAGAAAAAGATAAAAGTTATGTTCGTGTCCCGCCCAGTTATTTCAGCGAATGGCTGTCCAGTGACCGACTTTAATACATGGAAAACAATTTTGGCATCCTGATTTTGGAAAATCAAATAATGCTACGCAAAAAAAGTTTTTACTGGTTAGAAATCGTATCTCGAATTGGTCGTGATGTCAGCCAGTTGCGATAACTAACTTGACTCAGGCGTAGAATTTGTACCACTTTGGTAGAATATCTCGCTTCTTGATATCATTCTGAAACTACTAAAGGCTTAAAAGACAGGTATAGCTCAGACATACAAATATTGTATCATTTTATGTTCCTTACAAGTACGGTATCGCAAGTCTAAATAAGTTAAATTTGAACACCACAAGTAAGTCTAATCTTGATAGGTCTACAAACTATCATACAATATTAGTAGTGCGTGCTGAATTCTCAGTTCTTACGTTTATACTGCATTTGAATATTTTTGTCCGTGTAGTTGTGAGATGATATCTTGCATCAAATTTCAGTGCCTTTAAAAAAACACTTGCATGGTGTTATTTCGAAAACATTTTCAATAGAATTAATCAATACATTCATCCGAAGACATCGCCAGGCTAAAATGGCTTATAAAGAGCTAGATCGTAAATTTCTTTAATGAAATACAATATATGTATGATGAATTGCATTCCTCAAGCTAAAATTGTTCCACTGCGTTTAAAGATTAGGACCAACAATGTTACTCTCGTTCTTGGGTCACATTCTGTGTTTTCTGATATTGAAAAAAACTTAGCCACTTTAATTGTAATCTCTATAGTTAGCACAATGACAACTGATCTAAATTTAATGCAAAAATGTCTCCAACGTTTACGGTGTGAACACAACTCAGTTGCAGGTAGAAGTATCGTCAAACTCTACGTACGTTGTAGAGTAACGCGTACACAGTTTATGAGATTTCTTGGAAAGTTTAGCGCAAAAAAGTCGTAACAATTAAACCGGGCAAGTCCAAATCCCGTTAATTATGATGCAGTTCATAGGTATAATGAATCTATTTTAAAGAATCTAGAGAATCCTTTAGAATTGCAACAATGAATTAACTTCAGTTGAGCTGAATCAAAATCACGTACAATTTGGTGTCCTGACGGTCCTAAAGGACAGCTTCATGAAAGCCTTACAGAGTAAGTCTGAAATTGAGGCGCAGTGGACACTCACAATAAAAATACATCTAATGATGAAAAAAACAAGAAAAAATGCTGGGAAAATATGCAAAACGTAAGATGACTATGACAAACTATATAACTGCAAAGCCTTGTTTCGTTCAGGGAAGACAAATAATCATATGAATACTAAAGAAATTCTAACCATTCCACTATTGGAAAAACGTATTCACTAACACAAGGATTAGAAAGTATTCCTGTTCCCTGGCGCTTTCGTTCAAGCCGAGATTATTTTCCCGTCCATCCACAAGTCATCATTTGAAGACCTGGAAGAAGATCTAGAAATTGAACTTGGTCACTTTCTTGTCTGCTATTGGAGACAAATTATCCTGCCGAGGACAGCTACAAATTGTCTGCGAAGGGTCCTGTAACGGCGTTTGTCCAGTCGCCCCAGCTGCCACTGCACACTAGTAGATCTCAATTATCACCACACCATCGCAACTCAAGCAAACTACTCATGTGTGTGCATTCGGTTCGGGCACTGATAACACTCCTTAGCCTGTCATAGGTATGTTACCCAGTTAAGTGGGGTCCCAGTGAGCAATAATTATACGCCTCGCAATAGAATAGAATAAGGCAATAGGAACGAGCCGTTTGGCCCATTCTTGGTTCAATACCGAAGTCCCATGCCGTATACCGAAGTCCCATGCCGGTAAAGTGGGGTCCCAGTGAGCAATAATTATACGCCTCGCAATACACAATTATAACATGACTCGTGATACTCAACTATCACATATCTCTCGGTACACAATAGTTATATGACTCACTGTGCATATAAATATGAGTCGCTGTACACAAAAATATGACGCGGTGTGCAATGGTTATACAACACTCTAAACAAAATTATAACATGCCTCGCGGTAAACAACTATTACACTATTCTCTGTAAATATTGAGTACATAATTTGTTGAGTCATATGTACATGATTTAGGGTTCACAAAAAAAAAAGATTCGTAGAACACACTAATGTGGGTCATTTTATTCCCAAAATCATATAGAACTCGAGGTACACAATAACTATGACTCGCTATTCACAATAATTATAGGACTCGTTGTGCTCAATGATTACAGGGCTCGTGGAGTATGCTATTTGTATAATATGACTGGTAGTATACAATGAGACAATGAGTGCGTGTTCGTAGTACTCAACAGGTACAATAATAATATGCAGGGTTCCTTATCCAACATTTGTTAAGACATTTTTCAATGCGTCCATAATACCAGCAGAAACGATATTTGCATGCACCGGGTTGTAGACTTCGGCAATTTCAACTGGTAAAAATTGGGATCCTGGAATCTCCTGAAGTTTCTTACTACCCCGTCCAGTCGGAAATAGTTGGTCCATATCAATGTTGAAATTGGTCAGAAATATTTGCTCCAAACAATTGTAAACCTTTTAGAAAGGATACTTACAAAACTACTGGTTGTAACAAAAAGATGAACTTGATTTTGTAATTCAGTACACTAAATTGATAATGTATAAACATCAATCAATGATATTTTTAATAAGATAAATAACAAAAGACAAACTATACATAGCCTCTACATTGCCTCTACATACATCTTTGCCTCTATATTTACTCAATACATGTTAATTTATTCTTCAATTTTTCTGAGGTCTGAATTGAATTTGGAATAATTTATTTTCTTTCTAGTTGTACTTTCGACAGATGTTGAAACCTGTAATTGTTGCCACCGGCAGCCAAAATAACCTGTTCCATTGACTACTGCAAAGTGAGGAAAATATTGTTTAATTTTGATTTCTGTAAATCCTCATAGCAATCTGTTACTGCTTCAGATAATTCATCAACGTTACGTGGCGCTTTTTGATGTTGAAAGGATTGGATTGAATTGAAATAGCCGAAGTCAAGTACATTCAGGTCTGGACTGTTTGGAGGCTGGTTAACAATTTCAATCTCTGTAGATCTCCCAAGAAGTGCCTGCAATCTGTTCTTCTCTCAGAATCTGTCAAATCTTTTGTCTTTCGGTTATATGTGCACTTTCTATCATATTAGTATCATCTTCATTTTCCATATCCTATGGGTAATTTAAGAACTTTTAAATATTATCTAAAAAAGGAAAAAGACAAAGTTATATTAACTTTTGCCCTATTATTTACAGTATTTAAGGTTAAAATTTGTGTTCAACACACTGCACAATCGTCTACTGTACTCAAAACAGAAGTTCGTTAAAAGACAGTAAAATGCGGAGAGTTTTCTCCTTGTGTAGCAAATATTTCCGACCGGAGGGAATATAAGTTTTTGGCCCATATTTCTTACGCACGTTATCATCTCTGTCGAAAATCCCTTGCAGGGTAACATCGTGAAAGCTGTTGAGATATTTACATGTATCAATGAGTTGTGCTCGCAGTTTCGTAATAACGGCTACGAAAGCAAATCCAGGCATAAAAACTGGTCACGCCGGACACCACAAAGGCTGCACCATGTATTAGCACTTTGCCTCATTGTGGTACTATGGTACTCGTCCACCACAACCTGCATCTGTGTAACGGTCGAACTCAGAGATGCGGTTAAAGTGCAAGGCTGCAGGTCACAGGCTGTGACTTCCATCTCATTCTCTCTGGTGAGTCTTCTCCTATAATCAGAGAGGAGTGTCAGAGGTGCTACACAAACCACAGTCATTATCTTGTGCAGGCCTGTTGAAATAACTAGGAATCCTGGAATGATTGGGTGAGGCAGTGGGAGCAGGTGTGAAGTATCGCTTGTAGTTTCTAACATCACTTCTGCAAGTAAGGCATCTTCGGTGTGATGGTCGCTTTTCACCAGAGGACTGTAGTGAAATTCGTGTCTTGTCAGAATGACGAAGTAACAGTTTTTACGGGTGGCTTGTTTCCCGAAGTTGGGGTGCTAAGGAAAGAGGAAAGGTGGCCTAAAAAAGCTTAGCCTAAATCTGAGCTTACCGGCTGACCGCAGCCGAGCTACCATGTAAATACAGCGGTGAAAAAAAGTGTGAAAGAAAGTACAAATTTGGTGTGTGGAAAGTATGCACACTGATCAATGGTGATCAATGGTAATCAAAATATAGAGCGTAGATCTGCACTACTTTCTTACACTTTCAAGCACAACAATATTTTTTTGCGACTCGTCGCGAAATCAGACTGAGGAGTCGCAGATGACCGAGAGTGACACAGGTTACACCATCTTCTCGGCTGAGTTACCAGAAGATAGAGTGGAATAGAATAGAATAGAATGAGGCTATGGGAACGAACCTTCTGGCCCATTCTTGGGTCGGATAATTACTTCGATAATTATTCGGTTGTTTACCCAAGTCCCATGCCGTATTTCTAGCCGCATCAACCATGTCGGCAGCGGGATTCGAACCCGGGTCTTCCCGCTCGCAAGCAGATTCGCTCACCAGTCGACCAAGCTGGTGCAAGATAACAGACTTGACTGAGTGACTATAGCAGTGAAGATGCGAGTTGGACAGCATGGATTCTCAACCGTGTGCTGCCTCGGAGCGCTTGATGACTGAGAATTCGATTGAAAAATGCCTTCCTGACCATCATCAGCGCTTATATCCCACCATGGCCAAACCAGAGAGAATAAAGGAAAGATTTGTGAAGGGTTGTCGTATCTCGTAACCTATGCGTCTCGCATAGATAAGTTCTTGGTACATGGGGACTTCAACGCCCGAGTTGGTGAGGGACACGAGCTATGGGAGGAAGTGATGGGTGCACATGGAGTCGGTAGTGATGAACTCTATGTAATGGACAACTTCTTAAGACCGGTGTGAGACATGAGTTACTAGTAATGCATACTATGTTTGAGTAGAAGCAAAGTGGAATTACTTCATGAATGCATCCGAGATCGGACCACTGACCCTTGATAAACTAATGCCATGGTGCAGCAAAGGAACAACTTTCACCACGCAAGAGCTGTGCTCAGCACCACTAAGTGGTCTGACCACTGCCTAATCATCATCAAAAGTTCTATTGCAGTGCCACCCAGGCAATGTGGACGAGACAGAACAGGAGCTGTGAAGTCTGTTAACATGGATGCTCTACGAGACCGGGACACACGCGAGAGGCTGCGTAGGGAAATGGCTGTAAAACTCTCCACCCCACTAAGCAACAGCAATACTCCTGAAGAAGCACGGAGCGGACTGAAGACTGTACTGCAAATAGCATCCCTAAGACCACGAGAGGAGCAAAGAACTTTGCTTTCATAACCCTGTTGACACTCGACGGGCGAACAGCTAAGCATCATGTATGACGTCCCACCTGGTTTACAACATATTTAGTGACTTGCTACCGATCATCGGAAAGAAGAATGATTGATACTGGCATCCGGTGAGATACATAATTAACTACAGAGCAACTTTACAAAACATACGCAATTTTGTATCTTGTAAGTCGCACGTTTGAAAATGTTTGGATGTTGTACCGGTTGTTTAAAAACAGACATTATCACAGGGCTGCGATGGGCCCCAAGCTTACCTAAAAAATAACGATGTACCTTGGACTGGGACTGTCCTTTAGCAGCCCAGCTTTTAAACGAATACTCTAACGAATCGTTCAAATTTTAGCCAAGTTGTCTGACTGGAAGGCAATTCTATAAATTTTCTTAAATTTCAATGCAAAGTTTCAATTAATTTAAAATATTTTACAATTTTCAGTCATAGGGTGGGAGGCATGTTTCGTAACGAAATGTATTCCGTAAAGACTAACTGCACAACTCAAAATACCAAAGAAATGTATTTCATGAATACAAAAATTGTGTAATTATTTAACGACTTCATTTTCAACTTTGTTTGCGAACGAAATTGCAGTAATACATGAAAAAAAAACGAATGACATATGTACACAAAGGTGAATATTTAAACTTTAAATCTACCACAACACTAATAAAGCATGTTGTACTTGGAAGACTGATGCATCTATTCCAAAAAAAAAATCGAGCGCTACAAGCGAAAATTTTAAGTGTTCTCTCACCGTTAGTAATTAAAAAAAAAGAGCGAAAAAAATATGCATAACATAAACAAGCTGCACAAAAAACACGAGGACTTGGTTCACGCGGGAATAAGTGCATATATTATGCATTTGATAATGTGCTATTCACCAGTGAAGAGCAGCAGTTGTTGCTGAACGGCACCGTACTCAAGACCTAACTTCTGGCCACAAGTCGCGACTTTTGATGGTCATGAACAATTGAGCACAAGTTCGCAAGTCATGCTTTTAAATGGAAAAAATGTTTGGTAAAAGGCCAAGTTTATCTGAAAGAAAGAATATAAATTTGCACACAGCCCTCGATAGAGCCTGATAAAAAAATATGGTTCGAAAGACTTTTTCAGAAATGAAAACTTCTGAAACTCTCATGATCTTCGAAGATGTTATTGGCTATTTTGAGAACAGTTTTTGAAAAATAAAAAATTCTCCAAGTTACAGTTTTCGGGGAAGCTGAAGTCTGAGTCAAGTCTACACTGACAGTATTAGAGTCTCAAATGATTTGGATTATACAAAAGTTTTTAGAGCCTTAAAATAAGCACTTGAGCGCAAAATAGGATTTTCTTTCACCCAACGTGAACGTCGTCGGCATTTTTCATGGATAATCATCATAGGATAATCCTCATAGAATAATCATCATAGGATAATCATCATAGGATAATCATCATAGGATAATCATCATAGGATAATCATCATAGGATAATCGTCATAGGATAATCATCATAGGATAATCATCATAGGATAATCAACATAGGATAATCAACATAAAATAATCAACATAGGATAATCATCAAAGGTAATCATCAAAGTTTTAGCCTTCTTCCTTAAATCTAAACCCTTTTAAATTGACCCCATCTTGGAAATGAAAACTGGCGTTGTACTGAAAACGTTCACCATAACAAGTGTGTGACACATTATCTCCATGAATTATGACTAATTATCAAGAGTTTTATCTGAACCTCCGTGGCTTGCATCCTAACGACATTGTTGGTAGAGTGAAAACATATATAGCAGTTTTATCGGACCATCTATAGGTGAGAAAATGGAGGTTTATTCTTACGCGATGGAGAATATACATACAAACCGTTTATAAAAAATCCTTTGATAAAGAACTACCCAAAAGTTTGGTCAACGAAGCAATTGTTGTAAATAAAGAGGAGTTTTAATTTTATCGTCAGAAGAGTATACACATTTCAGTCCTAAGGTGTTGCTGGTAAATCTCTGCCCTATTACTGCCAGCTACCACCATGCTACCACGACACTGAGCAACAACCCTCACCTCGCCAAGTTAATTGGAGGGTTAAGACGAGCTTTAGAGGTTAGCGAGAAATGGAGCGTACTCACAGAAGACGCTTCAGACGCCGTTACTTCTTCTCACACAGTAAGATATTCCTCGCAGAGCGGCAATGAATGAAGAATGATTTTAGCGCATCTTAAATAGAAGTTAAACATCAGCAAGGATCTCTGATAGAAATATTACAGCTCATGCTTGAAAACTAAGTTATTCGTAGTCAAAAGCAAGGAGGATACCTTCAAGAAAACGAGTCATCATCTGAGCATCTAAGATATCAAACTTTTGGGGCATTTAACCTCCCGCTCTTCATTTTGCATAAAGTTGGTCCTAGAGAAAATAAGGAAGTTTGTGACGAGTGGCATGTCAGGAATAAGAAGCTCTTCTGAGCCAAAAAATTGGAGACCTCATCACAGATGTGACACAGTTCATGATTCTGAGACGCAGGAGCTCCATTTTCCAAGTTAATGCTAAGTTTGTACGAAAAACGAATGTCTTTAATGAGAATATTACTTCAAAACTATATCACAAATTCGTCTCTTATCTTATCATACATCATTCAAGATTTTATGACCTCATTTTTTACAGCATTTAAGCATGACTTTGTTCAAAAGGCTGTTTGAATGTTATAGTTCTTGTTGCTGATATAGGTATGTAAATTAATCCAAAAGGCTCAAGTTTTCAGTACTTTATACCGTCGATCAAATACTGTTAAGCTCTGGTGAGTGGTGCCACCTTCTCTCGAAGAATGCCTTATTTTTAAATCGTCACAATTACTGGAACTCTATTTAATTACACGTAACTATTGACACATGGTTAGCTTTTTTATTAATATTCAGCAATAAGAACATGTTCTGCCAAACTACTTCGAGTACGGAGAGTTAATATGATGTATGGCAATATTAAAGCAAAATATGACCACATAAAAAGCTAAAATTGATTTTACGGAACTGAAATTTTCAAGGAGGTAACAAATATTTAGAACAGTTACAACATGAAAATATTTATTTACACACTAAATCTTTTTCCCAAGCGACAGGAAGAGTGATGCGTCCATAATGAAGTATGGTGTCTACATAACTAGAAATTAGTCAGAGTAGTTAAATTTTCTAGAAAATCAATAAATAAAACTAGTTACCATCATCAGGCAGGGTATTATATGCTAACTCGCATAAAATGTTTCAAATTTTTCAAGAACTTGATGCACTATCAGAAGATGTGAGAATTTAGTGAGGAAGGTTCATTCTCATGTCAGCGTGTGCAAATTGAAGTCGTCTGAGCACGGGCAGCAGTGCACCTGGCAGCACAAGCCCTAAAGATTCAAAAGCTCCAGTACGAGAAGATACAGTAGCATGCACACCTGCCCACGAGGATACAGTCGCACACACACCTGCCCACGAGGATACAGTCGCACACACACCTGCCCACGAGGATACAGTCGCACACACACCTGCCCACGAGGATACAGTCGCACACACACACACACACACACACACACACACCTGCCAACGAGGATACAGTCGCACACACACCTGCCCACGAGGATACAGTCGCAGGCACACCTGCCTACGAAAGGATACAGTCGCACGCACACCTGCACACGAGCAGACGATCGCATGCACACCTGTACACGAGGATACAGTCGCACGCACACATGCACAAGTAAATACGGTCGCACGCACACCTGCACAAGTAAATACGGTCGCACGCACACCTGCACAAGTAAATACGGTCGCACGCACACCTGCACCAGTAAATACGGTCGCACGCACACCT
>VCRD01002039.1:26358-41908 GCA_006783055.1 Trinorchestia longiramus
GAAAGGATAATTCAAACCTAGCAAGTTTCTTCATGATTTTTAGATAAGTGCATATTATCACCGAGTCAAATAGGAGCTATTCAACAACAGTCCACAAAAATATCACACACCCGAGCTTCTCACTTGCTTGCGAAACACATCATCCATATTGGCTCTTAGTGATGCCAGCAAGAACTTGGAAAGATACTTCCTACTGTTCATTATTTTCTTGCCTTCACAGAAAATACTTGGAATTTATTCATGTAGCAGTCTGGTGTAGCTGGTATTGAAATAGTCAAAGCTCGTTGTATATCGGGCAGTATTTACATTTTCAAATCTCTCCCCTAATCTAACTATGCATAACGAGACAACACAGCTAACAAGAAATTGTGTTGCAGAACAACTGTTCCACAGACAGTATTTTGCACGGTATAGATGCTTGAAAAGAAGCTTACGTTTACGAAAACATAACTTTTATTAGCAAAATAATGCAAAAAGTTACATAATTTGCTTAAGTGTCGGCAAACATTCTTCATGCAAGTACCAAAAACTTGCAAATGATCAAATTTAAACCTAACTATACACTTAAGTGAATTATTCATTTTAAGGTCTAATTTCCTTTTCAACAATACACCAAAAAGTGTGCAATAAAATCTTTAAAGAAATTTCAGTTGTTCAAAAAGCGTAGACGACTTCCTTGCGCTGTTATTCAATTGTTACAAAGAAAAAACCTCGTGTTTCTTTGAAAAAGTCGTGTTTTTTTGCAGTTTTGAAGACTTAAATACGAATTTGTTTCAATCGTAATGAAAGCAGCAAGCAATAAGCTTACTAGTAAGACAGCTGACAACCACAATGCTGCACAATCTCCCTTGCAAGATGAGATTGCTGCGTCTCACGCGTTATGCTGCTCATCTACGGGATCAATTTCTACAACGCTTACGATATTAAACATGACAGTGATGGCACGGAGACTTACCACCACTTCCAAGAACTAAGAGAAATTGAAATAATCTTATATTAATACGTTCGAACTAACAATAAATTTTATAACACATCCACGTTGCAACAAATTTTATCATTTTCCGTGATATCTTGGAAGTAAGTTAGCTGAAACAGGAATGAAAAGAATGAGTGCACACCATCTATTAATTTATTTATCCTATATACTTTTCTAGCTTTCTCTTCGTATATTTATAGCAAATTCAAAAATACATTGCATTAATATAAATTTTTCAGTCGCATTTTGTTAAATAACTATTCGGTATGTTCTCAATTGTTTATTGAAATATTTTCTTTCATTTTCCCATCATACTTAGTTCTCCGAATAATACGAGTGAGTGAAACAAACTTTTCTAAACTACCATTCTAGCAGTAAAGAACGTCATTGAAAAAGAATCTTATAGCAATTATTTGGGAAAAAATCTTGTGAAACGTTACTGTTATTTTTCCAAGTTTATAAAACTGAGCCTCGGGTAGCCGCGTTCGCTGCCTGCATCCTAGACAGGTGAGCCCTGAGATCAGTCAACGCCTCAAAACTGGAGTCTTCAATCCGCGCCCGCAAGGCGGACTCGTTCGTGCATTAAGAGATTGAGCTTAAATCCAGGCTGCTGTCGTGGCGCGAGACCAGTTCTCTCTTCCCTGAACTCTGAGAAGAGCGTGTGCTCTCTGCAGCGGGGAGCGGTACTCATCCTACAATACTCTAAAAAGACTTCTGTTATAAGAGACAGAATGTCTGAACCCTGTAATTTCTGTGCTAACGGAGAGGCTCAAGGAACTGACAACCGCTAGTAAAGAGTAAGAGCAGGAAGGATTCATGCTCATAAATCTTTGGTCCCGTTTTTTATAGGGGACCCCATGTGTTTTTGCGAAAAATTGTTATAACTTCGTAAAGGATTTAGTTAAAATTGCATACTTTAATGAAAGTGCGTACAAAACTAGCGCTTTAAGTTAGTGACTCCTGAGAGAATAGCTGGCAGACACCTTCATGTCGTATATTAAAAAATTGAATGCAGGCTTCAAATAGGGAGTACGTTTTTTAGGATGAAGCTCTTTTTACTTGTTGATAGAATCCGTATGATTGCGTTGGCCTATTTCCCCCCAAAATATAAGCTTGTTAGCAAAACTAGTGCAGTCAATACGTACGGATTGACAACGAAGAGTAATTCCGCTTTATGAGTGATTCGATTACTTTACCAAATTATAATATTTTCCTTCCTAAGAAATACTTAGAAAAAAAATCTCCGGATGATTCTAGTCCTCCATGAGAGATAGTACCAGTATGCAGAACTTGGAATACAGGAATAAATTTTATACAATATGGACTGCCCTCAGCATGGATACGCGTCAAACTTGACATCATCGTCCAGTTCTTCTAAATTAAACGATATACATAAATTTCCATCAAACTTCAAATAGGAGGATAAAATATGAAGCTTTACATCACGGAACTGATAATAAAATCCGAGCTATGGAGATTGAAAAACATTCTCAACAAAACGCTTAACAAAATTTATAAGAATATTCTATAACAAATAGGTTCTGTACTCACTTTGCAGCTCATTTCGCACGTCCGATTTGAATGCCTAGGGAAGCGACGAGGAAGACTGCCACAAATTATCTGCACAAAAATAAGAAAAAATACATTTTTCCGCGTCGAACTATCATGACTTGACTCATAATGGTTAGCTGATCGCTGGCCAAGTCATCCATTTTTCTGGGAATTTTAATGATAACTGTGTCTACCCAATGGCAAAACAAGTATCGAAACTGAAGTTCCCACGTTTGTAAATCATACACATTGAGTTACTCACAGAAATAATCCATTTTTTTCTCAGCCGTCGTCAGGTTTCAAGCGTACTTGAAGGCTTTCAGAAAACAGACAATCAACGAAACTCTCCGCCAGCTACTAATGAAAGCCTCGGTTAAAAGCCCAGCTTTTCAAAAATTTCTAAGAAGGGACAATATGCTGTTCTTCTTTGAAGATGATGAGAGGGAAACCGTAATTGCCAATATCCACTCAGTTGTGACCGAACTTGGAAAAATACAAGGTTTGACAACCTCTGACTTCAGCAAGATGGAGTGACATGCCACACTTCACGCCAAACGCTTACATTGATTCATGAAAAGTTATCCCAACGATTAATATCCTTGACCACGAATGACACCAAGGTCCCACGATCTTACCCCTTTTGATTTCTTCTTGAGAGTAAATAAAATCACAGATATATGCTAATAATCATATGACAATTTATGCATACAAGGCTGAAATCAGGACTGTTATTGGAGATATCGAACTGCACATCTGTGAGAGTTCACTGACATTTCGAAAAGCGCATAAATACGCGCAGATTTATGGTGGACATATAGCTGCCATTGTGTTTCCTACCTGAACGGGAGACGTAATTCATTAGAAATTTACATGGTGCTGTATGAATGCTTAGAGCGTTAAAAATTCTTTTTAACCATTCACCTTCTAAATTTGGCGCCCTTTATGAAACACCTTATAGTTGCTTAATATTGTATGAATGGCTAAAATATATGATGGAATGAAATTTAAAAAAATGATGTCGTAAAGCAAGACTAATTTAATTGTTTAAAGAATTGAAAACAAATGTCCTGCTTACCAAAATATCTAATTTACTTTTTGTGATGTATAATCAAGTGATCTGCATTTGCAAAGCTGGCGATCACTCCATTGCTATTTTACTATTAATTTAGTTTATAAATAAAGACATAAATACGCAGGTGATTAATAGCGCAGGTCAAAAATATTCGCATTTTTCGTACCAATGCAGGAAAACAACTCGAGCGTGATGCACATCAATCGATTCCACGAGCTCTTCTATCGACATCCGTACGACAGATGAATGCTGACGACGGCTCTATGTTAGATGGGGATTCTCTGAACGATGGTTGCGCTATTATTTCTGAAAGCGTAGGTCACAAATTGCAGTATCTATTACAGCTCCATCCAGAGCAGCTCTTGGCTAAGAATAATTATAAAAAAACATCAAGTTTGGAGAAAGCACTAAGATGCGAGGAATGTTTCTTGCAAAAATTGAACGAGTTGTCGCTGGCGAGGAATGAGCTTCTGTCAAATGTTTTGCAATACCATGACCTCAAAAAGCATCTGAAGATTATTTTAAACAATTTATTTCATGCCAATCCATGTCAACTATAAGTAGCAATTTTTGAGACTTTTAGAAGAAAATGAATTTAAAATTACGAACACGTTTTTTGTACAAAACAGTTTGCATTATTACATTTTGCGTTACGTTCTAGGTTTGAGAAACCATAATTCACCGAAATGAAAAGTGAATTAGTATTCCACAGTTTACTATTTATATATGTTTTCGTTTTGCATCTACACATTATTAATGTTATTATAGTTCAGTATAGCAATAATTGAGAAACCGTGCATGTGATCCTAAAAGCTTGCGCAAAACCAAGTTTCTTGCAAACAGTTACCTAATGCGTATGCTCATTCAACTCCATTTCCTGAGCAAGAACAGCAGTTGAAAAGATTATTCTGGCGCAAAAAACCTGAGCACAATTACCGAAAGTTTACGTTACTAATATCTGGGCTCGTTTTGGAAAAAATCGTGATGGCCACTTGAGCAGCGAGCCTCTGCTGCCGCTCCACCAAATAATGCGGCGATCGTACTTAAAGTGGACCGCAAGGCTCAGTTTTATTGTCGCTCTTGAACTGAAACTGTTGCTAGGAGCGAGTTTTTTTTTAAATCACTGCGACATGTTTCTTCAATCATTGGTACTGGTTGTTTGGCTTGTCAGAGAAAGAGTGTAATTGTTTTTTTCTTGGTCTCCTTTTCTTGTTTGCTAGGATTAGCTAATAGTGAATTTGTTTAGGCATAAGATCGTAACAATTTCTGATAATGTTGATAAACAAGCTCTATATACCTAACATGATGTTTACATTTTCTAACGCAATAGTTCGTCTACTTACAAATCTGAAAACAGTTTTGTTCTATCACGTAAGGTTTTGGTCATATCGACAAAATGTTTGTCTACCCCATTTTTAAGGTATGTATCCATGTTTTACGCGTCTCAGTCACTACTGTTTCCGTAACAAGATGTTTTCCAGATAGAATAGAATAGAATAGAATAGAATAGAATAGGATGAGGCTATAGGAACGAACCTTCTGGCCCATTCTTGGGTCAGATAATTACTTCGATAATTATTCGGTTGTTTTACCAAAGTCCCATGCCGTATTTCTAGCCGCGTCAACCATGTCGGCAGCGGGATTCGAACCCGGGTATTCCTGCTCGCAATGTGAGCAGATTCGCTCACCAGTCGACCAAGGTTTTATTATAAATTTAATTAGACATTACTATGTAGCATATGCGTCATATGGCTCATTCGCACTATTTACTTAGCTGCAACCACGTTCAATAGTACCCAATCTAGCTTTAATTTTTGCGGCGGAAGCTTTTGTCTGTGAGTTGTTAGCTCTAATTCTAAGGTAAACCTACACAAATGGCTGATGTCGTATATCTCACGAATAGTAATAATAGAGGCATATGATTTCCATAACTTAAACCGGCATGTGTCCACTGTCTCAGAACGTGTCTTTGATTCCAAGATATCCATCGAAAGTTTTTCATTGATCAGTGTATTTGTTACAGCAAAGTGTTTTTGTCGCATGATTTTGACATAGGTGAGAGTGAACTGCTATCTATATGGTCATTTCGTGCCATCAATAAGCTCACGTAGATCAGAGAAGAGTGGTTCAGGCAGTTGAGTTCTTCTAATAATTGTTGCAGGAGCTTATTCAACTCAGTGCGATGTTTTTTGCACAACTTGTGGACCCACATTCCAACTCCGATTCTTCATTATGAACAGGTTAATAACATTTTGTAGCTGGTATTTTTTCCATGCTTTACAGTCGGTTTTTAACCGTTGCTTTTACATGTTATTTATATAAATTTGGGTTCAGAGTGACGGCAAATTTTCTTGGTGAAAATTAGTAATATTATTTTGAATTGATTGAAGATTTTTGTTTTTCAACTGTGAGTGTAAGTTAATGATGTACTGATTTACTGATTAATTACCTGCAACACAGAATGATCATAACTTTTCCATGACCTGTTTGTGCAGGGTGGATTGTGCAAATTAATACATATATTAGGCATGCATGTATCTTCACACATTCTAAGTTAACCAAATAATACGATTTCAAATAAATCACATTCAAACTTGATTTTCTCACTCGGACGAAAGCTAATAAGGAATGGTAATGTTGAAGTTACTAACATTTGCAGGTAGTGCATACATATTTCAGTAGTAGGTGTATTTATTATGTTGACTAACCAATCTCATATCATTGTTTTACGTTTTCTTGCACTAGTTATGACTTTCTCATGTCTTGAGTTAAATATCGTTATTAGGAGATGCCTAGTTAGTAAATTTAGCCTCCCATCTTATTCAACTGTCAAGGAAAATAAAAAGCTGGATTTGAGCTCATAACTTTGTTATTGTATCATCTGCTAGTCTCCCGTTAACATCAGTCCATGTTGGATGTGCCTGAGTGACTACGCGCATCATGTACGCTGAAGTGACCGGTGCTCAGAGGTCAGTTGTTGCCATGTCATCTCTAGAGCACCACACTTGTACACACGACTCACGACACCAGCCCCGTTATTGGATCGCTGCAGCAACACCAAATTGTCCTTGCATGACTCAAATGACTGTGCTAGGCCTCGGGAGCTCACTCAAGGTGTTAGGTCAATTTCTCAATTGCGAATGGTTTGTTGCTGGAAACCGTGGTAAAATGGGCACATTAAGTTGCTGTACGCTTGGAGAATATAATCAAATTTATTTGCTATATGCTTAGAAACTGAAATTGTTTAATGCATGCACGTACAAATACGCATTTGAAATCACGTGCTTGCAATTTACTTAGTTATTCTGGATGTAAGAACACTTTACTGTCTTTATAGGGGTTGAATATTTACAGGACCATTCAGCTGATAGAAATGAGCCAATATTTGTTCGCAAGTATGAACCATGTAAGATTTTGATATTTTCCAGATTCAATGAAATGAACAGAACAAAATTGATTTTCTTTAAATAGCTGAGGGCAAAATATTATGTTAATGTTCGCGAAAATTGGCTCAATAGCGGATAAATTTTGAGATAAAAAAATAATAATATCGTTTATAAAATCAAATAAATAATGAAATTGACTGCAATTGATAATTCTAGCAATAGCTTTGATTCAATATGGAAGCTTAGTTTCTGGAGTGTTGGTGAACTACACATTTTCATTGATTGGGAGACAATATTTATCTCCACATTGAAACAAACCGTTTTCAATAGGGGAGTTGGAAGATATTTTAGCTTCTAAATACCATTCATGGGGTGTGTCGGAAGCATTGTCCTTCAGTACATATTGGTGATTTCGTGATTCTCGGTGGATAAGTAGAATTCTTGAACGTCCCTCAGAAAGTAGTCCTCTTCTTTCCGTCCTAGTTAACGTCCCTAGAATACGTAGCTACTCTGCAGCAAATTCAGAGACAGTCTTACGAGCTTCAGTTTCTAAATTATGTAAGCCTTTTATTCACCTCTGCCTTCCTCACTGGGAGAGCGAGAACGGCCTGCCATTTCGGCCAACTTCTGCTCGAGTCCAGTCGCTTCCGGTCCTGGCTCTCATTTCGGTGCTTACGTATTATCGGGAGGACCTTTAAAAAAACGACTCAAAAATTAAAGTAAATTATTTATTGAAACGGTTAAAACAATAAAACCTAACCTAACCTAACCTAACCTAACCTAACCTAACCTAACCTAACCTAACCTAACCAACAAACCCTGTGAAAAAAAAGAAAAAGTAAAAATCAAAGGTCCTCCCGATAATACGTAAGGACCCTCATTTCTCTTCCTTCTTTCCTTTTTCTAGGCGGCGGCGATCTTCATTCATCTCTATTGATTTTTAATTTGTGTTATTGTATTTCTTATTGATTCAAGTGTAGCATTAGGTCTGGGTCTGTCCCAGACACCTGTGGTCTAATAATAGCTTGTAAATGCTCTCAATGTTTTGTTGCTAGGTGAACTTGGTTAAGATGAGTTTGTGTTGAGTACGGAGCGACGCTATTTGCTGAGGGCGATGGTTTTTAAACAGAGCTCACAAACGATTTTGCAAATGGATGTTCGATTTTACCCAAGCCGTTAATATGAACTGCGTCCCAAAACGTATCTGCTACGCAGAACAATTTGCATATATACGAAGCGCATCGACGAACTAAGGCTTACTGTGTGAATTATAAAACATGGAGATGTACGCTGGTAAGGGACATACGTGCGACTTGTAATTTGGGAGTCAGTCATGTGGAACAGTTTGAAGTTTAGTTCAGTGTCAGCTTCTGAATATTGATGTTGAGCATTAACATCACAATACACTAGGATCTCTTTGGAACCAAACGACTCTCGTGGGTTTATTTTCTAACAATAACTCTCAATCTTGAGGTCTATGGTGCAAACGAAAATGAAAATGTGAAATGTAACTTTCAAATAATAAATCAGATCTCTTTTCACAGTGCAGTTCAAAGTTAGATAAAGATTGGAAACTGTTAGCTCGTACTTAGCTTGTACAAATACTACATCTGAAAAACTTTGATATTTTTTATGTGGAACCCAAACAGCAGAATTTTAAGCTGATCCACTTATTTGTTCAAATGATTCGAGGAAAACGGTCGATTCACTTTGCAAGTAGGTGGAGACATTACTATTCATTTCGAAAAGTGTACTTAAAAATCAATTTCATTTACCACGAGAATATCACTTGTTTACTTCGTGCACGTTTTTAATTTTTTTGTTTGAAAACAACGTGTCATATCAGCGCAGAAATCTCATTGTCATTTCGGTCGTTTAATGTTTCCAGATATTCATACCTATGAGTGGAAGGAGGTATGCGCATTCCTCCTGAGCAAGCAACTGACGCTCTTTAGGTTACTATCTTCTTCTTTTTTTTCACCAGCTTGGTCGACTGGTGAGCGAATCTGCTTGCGAGCGGAAAGACCCGGGTTCGAATCCCGCTGCCGACATGATTGACGCGGCTAGAAATACGGCATGGGACTTGGGTAAACAACCGAATAATTATCGAAGTAATTAACCGACCCAAGAATGGGCCCGAAGGTTCGTTCCTATAGCCTCGCTCTATTCTATTCTATTCTGCGTTCCATGAGCAGAACTTAGCTTGAGCGATAATATTTTGATTTGCCACTTTGTCTGCGGGGAGAGGAAAAAATACAATTCAATCCACCCTATTTTTACGGTAGTAAAAGAAGAGAAACTAAATTTACCTTTATAAAAGAAAAGTGTTTGCTCACTCGGGGTCATCAAAAGCTGCAAAAGAATAGTAATTGCGTAATCGCTTCCCCCAAGTCTTTTTTTGTACAAAGCTCGCGAACTATTGAAATTTATATTGATAGATCAATGTATTCCTCACAATGATTCGCCCAAGATACTATGTAAATGATTACCAGAAGTAAAATCCATGTAGTATTTTCTTGTTGAAGTTTCCAATGATCGGGTAGAAACAGAAAATGAAATCATGCTACCTAAGTTTTCAATCCACTCTGAGAGAGCATGCGTCTACATGACATACCTCATGGAACACTTCTGATCCACCTATGAGCGGTAAGAAAGATTTTTACTTCTAGTTTCACTCTCCCAATTTACTAAATAAACCTTTTTTGAAAGTCAGGTTGCCCTTTTCTGACATTTGTTGCCCTACTCAATGCATGCAAAGCAACGGAGTAACTAACTTTGCGCTCGCGCGTAATTTACCTTCGGTTACTGTACTACACGACTACTTACTTAGAAGTTCTCTATGCCAAAGTCACGGTGGTCTTTATATGCTACTAATGTTACTCTACAAAACAGTAATAAAGCGACACACACGCAAGAGATGAACTTCTAGACGATACTGTGAAGATATCAAGTAGTAAGAGAACTGGACATCCCCTTCTACACAATGAGCTCATATTCTCAACTAATAAACTCGTTTACTAACGAGTCTTCCTTTGCGGGGAAATGTTTTAAGGTATACACTTGTAGTTGTTTTAACAACGCAAGCGAGATGGAAATTTGATTTTTTAGTTTTGATATTATTTACGTAATGATAAGGTTTATCATACCACTAGTACTTTGAGCTACTTTGATATGTGATGTGAATCTACCCGTCAGAAGTATTCAAAGCACTGAGAGGTGTGGAACGAATCTAAATCTTTGTAGCGCAAGTATCGTGTTGGTTACGAACATTACCGAATACAGGTAAAATCCCTTCACGTCGTTCTTCTTAGAACAACCCTCCTTAGCGGCCCTAATCGCCGTGTCTGATGGACAAAGTTTGGTTATGCGGGCGAATATTTGGCGCATGTGACGTGCAGCACAGCTCCTCTTGGACGCATGGTGTATTGCTGGGCTTCCCATCACAGCCGTTTGCGGGCCTCTTTGATGCTGTTATGTATCTGCTTCAAATTTGATTCAGCTAAATACAATATTTTCATAAGTTATACTCCTGAATGGAGTTACCAAGATGCAATGCTATATGTCGGGGCATACAGTAGTTTCCCACCATATAGTAGAACTTAAGGTAGCATCTATTTATGAATTGCCGTTACTTTTTATTAAAATTTGCAATATTTTTTGTACATTTTCTATAAAAAATATCAGCTTGTTTCAGTAGCTTGTGAAAGTGTGCTCATTAGTGTAGGTATTGAAACGGCAGGAATCCAGCGTTATGCTTGATTTTGTGACTTTGCTTCCCCTTTATATATAGCACTTTCCTCGACCAAAAACCTCACCACAGTCACTCTCAGTGGATATATTTCACGCTCTTGCATTATTCGAGAATTCTCATTTCCCCAAAATCAATAGCTATGCTTATTAAAAAAATTCACTCGAGTGGAAGTGAGACTCATTACCGATGACGATTTTCTTTACAAAATTTTCGTCGGCTGGAAGTTTTTCCACAACCCAGTCAACTAATTGCCTCCCTCTCCCGTGGTAGGGTGGCAGAAGATCCTGCTTAAATCAAATTTTGTGAGCACTCATATGGAGATCTTTATACAGAATTCGATGTAATGAGCTGGTTGGGATGCCGAACTGCTGCGAACGTCGGTGAATCGATTTTCCCGGACTAAGAATGATACTGTCTCGAACAACAGCAATTTGTTGCTTTGTCCGACGAGAACGATTTCGCCCCAACGATTTGGCCGTTGCAACAGAACCAGTTATTTGATTTTTTTCCCCATTCTCCGCGAATCGCAAACTCATTGGATGCTTCATTTCCTTTCTAAATTATACGAAATGTTCGAACGGTTTGCGTCGCACTTCCTCCGTTTCGGTAGAATGTCCACAAAATGCAAACTCATTGCTGAGTTTTAAACTGCTGTAAGACGTTCAGTGCACAAGTTTGTGAAAAAATTATTATTGATCGGAGTAAAGAAAGATAAATATGATAACAGCAGGCCTGGAAATTTCAAAACACAAAAGTTCTACCAATTTAAATTTGGTACCCTTAATGATTAACTCTACATATGTACAAATAATTGCATAATAAAACAAAAATGATCAATTTACCTAATGAACAACAGTTTTTGTTCAAGTGTGTCGTGGTCACTCGCCGGGATTTTGATAAATGTTTGAGTTTGATCATATCATCGAGGGCAGCAGCATGTTAGGTGTGCAGTCCTCGTTCATAGGGAGACCCTGACAAACTTCCCGGCTGTTCGAGGTCTTGAAGACACTCATGAAAATACTGCAGCATAACTTCTTAGAAATGAGGAGAGTTCATCAAAATCTTCAGTAAAATACGAAGAACAAGGACTCTGAGACAACTGCTTAACACGTTTCCTGCAATGGGACCCACCGGTGGGTCACTAAGGTTAGATTCTGTAATTTTTCCAAGTCTTTTAGTAATTATGTGTACAAAGTAAAGATTTGCACCGGCTAGGCAATTGCAGGAAACGTGTTAAGATCATTGTCGGCTTTCGATTAGCGTGGCCCGCACCGAGCACCATGATATCAGCTAAAATGTTTTCCATTCACGGCGCCACGAGCTGATGCGTGAACTTCCCCCACGCCTAGACTAGGAGGAGCGCTCAATATTCCCTGCCAATATCGATGAAACCTCAGAAATGCAACGAATATTAATTTTCTGGAATTACGGGGAGTGGACGTAAAGAGGCAGAAATGCAGTGATTGGAGACCTTAAAAGTTAACGCCACTCACTGGATGGGATGTGCCTTGAACTGACATAACAAGTGAACAAGCAAAAAGATTTTGTCGGAACGTTTCGATCAAAATGGAAGTATCAATTTGATAAAACCAAAGCGGGTCAGTTTAGCGCCCTCCATACTGCACAGGTTTAATCATTCATTATATTGAAACTTTTTACATGGTGAAAATGATGTTGCTCAGGTTCTGTAAAAATAAACATCGATCATATGATCTGTATGAAGCGTGTGCTATTATACACATATCTCAGTGTAACCTATCTCGCAGAATGAACATAGTAATGAAGTAAGTATTGTTAATAATACTTTTTCAAACTTCCATGTCGAAAATAAATGACTAAATATATTATTTAATGATAAAAATTCATCGTTATGAAAAATAACAAGAACAGGACATTTTCAAAAGGCGAGGGCCCCTATACAAACACCCTCGTCGATCTGTAAACTGAAATCTATATTTTTAGCTCCAGTATATTAGTTTACATGCTTTCTCTTCAACAACCCACCACTTGGGACTCGGGTAGCAACCCAAGAATGGACTAACTGCTCGTTTTTCTTGCCTTATTCTATTCTATTATCGTTACTTCAAATTTTACGAAAACAGGCAACACCATGCAAACTTCGATGTGCAGGTCACTGATATTATCTACCTGCTAGTAACGCAATAAGCATTCAAGGCACACTACACCGTCATCACATCCAACGCAACCCCAGCGGAGAGATGGACGTAAGGGAAACTGGATAAGATATATGGGATATTAATTAATCGCTACGGGACAAGAATTTCAATCTAGCCTACGTAAATTTACATCAAAATTGTCATTAAAACACTGCTGTCATTTCACTAAATGACTTCCTTTCCATGACGTATTTTATAAATTTCAGGTAACTATCCACGAACCGTCAATCGTGCCCAGTAGCCCTGTAGCAGCCTTTAGTATTCCGGTAACCGTGTCTAATAATCCTTGAATCGTCTTTAGCAACCCAGTAACAGAATCCAGTAATCGTCTCAAGTACCATTAACTGTATCCAGCAACGCGTTAATCGTGTCTAATAATCCGATAACCAAGTCCAGTAACCCGGTAACCGTAATCGGTAACTGTCTAGTAACCTTTATCACCAGCTTGGTCGACTGATGAGCGAATCTGCTTGCGAGCAGGAAGACCCGGGTTCGAATCCCGCTGCCGACATGGTTGACGCGGCTAGAAATACGGCATGGGACTTGGGTAAACAACCGAATAATTATCGAAGTAATTATCCGACCCAAGAATGGGCCAGAAGGTTCGTTCCTATAGCCTCATTCTATTCTATTCTATTCTATTCTATTCTATTCTATTCTATTCTATTCTATTCTAGTAACCCGGTAATAGCGTTTGAAATATCAAGGATGGGAGTCTTGCCGGAATTTGCGCAGTTGAAGACAATAAGCTACAGGTGAAGCGTCTCAAAGAAAGCTTGCATGAAGAGCTGCACTTTACAAGCCAGAAAAATAGGAAGCAATGATGAGTTCTCACGAGAAATGTGATCACTCGAGACTCGTCGCCTTGCAAATGACGCTGTGGAACACGTCAATATCAAGCTCGTACAACATTTTATTGGCGCCTGTTAGTGAGCATATGAATTTTCAGCAGTTTTATTTTACGACTTTCTGTAGCGATAAACCTTAAGTATTGCGCGTTTACTGGATTATCACTCCAACTGGCACACCCCGTTTCATCATCTTCACTAGTTATTCAAGACTGAGTCCATAAAAAGAAGCGCTAAAATTAAGACATCGAATGCACCGTATTATATGTATAGTTAGCAGAGTAATAATAGGAGCAATGTTATTTTTATTAATTTCGTTGGGTAATAAATACAAGTAAATCAACTGTAAATAGTCTGATAGTTTAATATAGAGCTAATGCTGTACAAATGCGTGCGCTTAGTTATTCAGTTTACTGAGCACAAATATTTAATATACAACTTCTAAAACATGAATTCTAACCTGAATACAGTAACGATTTTCTCACATGACTTAAACTAAACGACATTCCCAACAAGATAAGAGTTAGGCTATTATTCCAGCCACACATGCTGTACAATGATGTAACCATTAAGTACTGACATGAAACAAAGGATTTCTAATTTGTCAAGATCAAGAAGTGATTGCCTGAAGTACGAGTTTGACTAACAATTATTTCATCACTCTAAATACAAACCTTGCATTAAAAGCTATTAAATTAACCATTGCTTATCAACCAGTAGCTCGCTCCATTGAGTTCTGTTTAAATAGTCAATGGTACATAACCTTCAAGTATTCTTTTATAATCATTGTCACCAATTTTTTTTTCACAGGATTACAACACTTCCAGAAAAACTGTCTCGCATACACTTTATTATTTGCAAAGTGCTTGATACGGATTTCATCGCACTGAACCTAGGGAGAAGTAACACAAATACAACTGTTTTTTCATCTACATATGTGACACATCCGTAACGGGAATTTGGCCACTTTACGCTTTACACTAAACGTGCAATAATCTACTTGGCCAGTCACTGCATGAATTGGACGATCTTCCAGTGCACCCACAAATAAATTTTTGATTTTCGTCTCTCTCGTCAGAGATTTTATTAATCTCCATACTATTCAGCAACTTTCAATATGTGTCTTCCACTCTTTTTTTTAATTTCAAACTTATTGAAGATTTAAATCACTCGCAGTACATAACTAGCTACCAGCTATGCCTGCATTTAGCCTTTTTGTGTGATAGAACTAGACTAAATTACTATTAAAAATATGAAACTCACTGCTTTCAGACCAGCATTTCTAATGGTGTTTACAGAAGAATTCTTACCCAGGGTTTCAGGCTCATTAAATACAGTAAAAACACGAATAACAGTTCCAAAACTCTTGAGTTTCTCTTTATTTATTTAAGAGAGATTCTCATTCGATAAGAAACAATGTTTTCCTTCTGAAGGAGAAACAGTAACATAAAGCTTTATCCCACCGAGAGGTCACATAAACAAAGCCAATTCAAGAGAAGACGGAATAACAAGTGAAGTGAGATCAAGGAAGCGTCGTGCTGCTGTCTGTACCTGACTTCATACGCCCGGGGAACCGAACTGAGGTTGAGTATTGCGGCTGCAGGAGGGCATAGCAGTGTGAAGAATGAGGGGAGCGTGGCAGAGCAAAGAGGGTCATGGGTGAAAACGAAATAAACAGATGAGGAAAGAAACAAATAATAAGGATGTAATATGGTAAAGAAGGAAAGAAAGAGGGAAATAAGCGAGTTAATGGATGGATAACATAAATAAGATGGACGAGTTGGACAAA
>VCRD01002039.1:42685-59497 GCA_006783055.1 Trinorchestia longiramus
AAGTAAAGCAAATTTCTCAGTTGTTAACCACAAGAATAAACTTGACGAGATTAGACTCACTTCTACAGCAAAACATTTCAATGGAAGTTAACAATTGATCTAAAGGCTTGCCGCACGAGAGAGCAATAGCTCTACGTCAAAAAACTAGACTATAATTAACTGGGGACGCAGGAGTAAAGCAGTGGGGGAAGAAACTCTTCGTTCTCATTCATAGTCATGAACTTTAGTAGCAGAATTCAAGATAAAGGCTGAGGCAGTGAGAAGTGAAACCAAAGTCCTACTTCAATTATTCACAGCCTCAACAGTGTAACATGACGAAAAATTTTGCCCTAAAATTCAAGGACTATCATTCTAAAACGGGTTATATATTAAAAGAAAATGAAGATTCCTTTTCATAGCGTATATTTCTGAACAATAATTATTCAAATGACGCTTAAGCTAAATTACTGAGTTCATGAGCATACAAACGTTAAAAGACATCACCAATAAACTATCAGAAGAATGAAGAATTTATTGGATAGTTATTCCTTCGACTAGCTCGTTCCATCAATTTATAAATAAATAGCGATTAAAATATCAATACAACTCACATTACTTCTCTCTGAAACACCATCCAATTGTGTTTCTCAAATCAAGCTTCAAAAAGCATACAGATCTCCTAGCAGAGTATCCAAGAACGTTACAATAGAACCAGCTTGGTCGACTGGTGAGCGAATCTGCTTGCGAGCAGGAAGACCCGGGTTCGAATCCCGCTGCCGACATGGTTGATGCGGCTAGAAATACGGCATGGGACTTGGGTATACAACCGAATAATTATCGAAGTAATTATCCGACCCAAGAATGGGCCAGAAGGTTCGTTCCTATAGCCTAATTCTATTCTAAACTGTGAACGACATTAACGCGTCTCAGCACCTAAAGATGGGAAGAAACGTAAGCCAAAGTAAGAAAAGCCTGGTCAATTTCTATTACAATATATATAAGTTTACCCGTAGGTTCTGCTCAAAGAGTGCGTCAACGTGGTTAAGAAGCACTTCGAAGAGAGAAAAGACTAGAGAATAAAGGAAACGTATTAAACAAGGAAGACAATCGTACGAGAGATCGGTTGCGCGGACTACATGTCTCCTCTACAAGAAAGAGAAAGTGAAGTCGGAAAAGGAAAGATATACCTACAATAGTGACGCATTTACCCTCTCGATCGATCACCAAGACAACTCGATAGCCAAAGGCCTGAGGTGCTGACATGCGACGGTAATCCGATATTTTTTGACTACGACGAAGTTCAGGGCTGAAAATTGCACCTGTTGCGCAGAGCTGTTAGGGTAACAAAGGATGTAAAGTAAGCTGGGGCGGGGAACTGAAAGCTCCTCTCTCAGGACGAACTTCTGAATAGCTGGCTGCTCTCCAGATAACAATGTCAGGAGACATCACTTCTCAGATATCTGAACACTCATTTTAACTCAATTGCAATATCCAGCGTGAAATTAGAAACCCAACATCTTCTAAATCCCCGCCACTAGTGTATCTTGCATCGCTCTATTCCTGCTCACGAACAAGAACAACAACAGACTTGTACCATAATCATGCATGAGGTAACACTGCCGCACTCGCAAGCCCCGGAAATGCAACATCATAGGCATCAATTTAGCAGCTGAACGGAGCTCCAATGAATGTAATTATGGACAACCTAGCGCAGCTCACACGCCACAAGCTGAGAGCGCCAACGCTCTCAGCTTTTCCCCCAGATATTAATGAAGCCGAGTCCAATATGTGCCATAATGGATGCAAGTCGTCAAGGCTGGTAAATTGAGAAGCGTAATAACCTAGAATAAAGTGACAGGCAAAATATTTCAGCACGTAAAGAAACCCATATTGAACCGTTGGAATTATATGTGTAGAACAATTTTAATAAAAATTGCGAATACTATAGTACTGCTTTTATTATTCATTTTCATGATATCATAGCTTTACATCCCGCGGTGTCAGGAGTTTGCTCAAGTCTTGATTGACAACGTAATTGACACATACATATATTACCACTCTTACTACGCACAGGAATTCCCAAAAGCCATGAAGAGATGAACTCACACGTAAGCAACACTACTCTGCAGACACTGGAGGCACTCTAAGAATTACATTCGACGCGAGGTTCTCGATTCAAACCAGTTTCCGAGTACGTACGAAAGGACAGAAACAAAGAGTGAGTCCTCGACAGAGAATACCAAATGAATCTCTCCGTTTGGAATTCAGATCAGAGATTGTACAGAAATCAAATAAAAATTATAAATCTTTTTTAAGAAAGACAAAAATATCTCAAAATTAGCCATTTTTACGTATGTAGCGCTACTACAAAATATATTTTGCTCATAGAGAATCGAAAATGAATTGCCAAAAATTTTAAAACATGAGGACACTGTGCACGATAATCAAAGGATATTATACAGTTGAATTTGCTCTTGCATTTAAGTACTTAAATTTAGAAATTGAGCGCAAAAGACTAATTAAAAAACTGCCTCTTTCAACAAAAAATCGTCTGTCAACCGTCATTCAGCAAAAAAATGACTAATTTGAAAACTATAAATTTATTTCGAGAATTATGAAGAACAATTCTCATTCATCGCGTGGATCTATGATTCACTTTCTTTCAGTCAGAAACACTCGGTTTACTTTCAACCTTTAACATGATCATTCTGGAGTAAATCAAAGAAGACACATTCCATCGTTTTTCTAAACTGAATTTTTATCTGCAAGAGTAATAGCGCGTACTGGAAATCTCAACTTGCAAAAGAAAATTCGAATATTCTGGAACAACTCATCTCCAAAACGCTCTATGACGCTGTAACAGCAAGAAAAAAAAGATTTGGCTGTTTCTGCGCAGGAGAAAAGTGCACCAAGCCAGGCAGAATAATCTCACGCTGGTTGTGGTGAATTACAATCCATAGCTACGACAATATTGGCTGCAGCACCGTCACATTTGTACGAGTAGCATTAACCACGCGCTCAACAAAAGAGGCTACGATGCTGGCCAAAGAACCATGTGCAGTGACTCAATCACTCTATTCAATAAGGTTAAAGAATGTGGCAGTCAAAGGACGAATAGAAAAAAGGAGAAGGTGCTTCATAGGATCGTCCCGTTCAGGTCAAGGAAAGTGTCGTTAGCTACTGCAGAAAAACAATACAAGGGACAAGTTTTTTTCAGTACTTGACGAAAGAGCTGCTCATAATTAATATTAGTAATGGTCTATCAATGTGAACATGCATTATACATGTATCTCTATTTATTTTTTCGATATTAATTGAGGTTATTTTTGTTAGTGTCGTAGGGAAATTTCGTAAAGAACGGGTGAATAATGCGCCCGGTAGCCACCCTTAGATGTCGTTTATTTGCTGCACCGCTTTGAAAGCAGTTATTGAAATCACTAAATCAGCCCAAACGTTATGAAACAAAATTATCAGCCAAAAAGAGCATGTAAAAATTATATCTTCATGATCGAAATCGAAACAAAAATTTTTGGAAACAGTGATACACAGAAACGAAAATATAAGAAAGCTTTAATAATGCTGAAATACAAAAATTAACCTCCCAATTGCCAACTTTTCATTTATCACTGACCTAATAATGGTTATGATTGAAAAAGAAGACTTGGTGCAAGAATTTCCAATTTCTTTAATAGTGATTGCTCTACATACATATAACATCGAGAGGAAGATAATACACAGAAGCCAATTCGGAACATTATTCCAATGTGAACGACAACTTGGTTTAGCAGAAAAAATTCAATACGTCTCAGTGAATTTTTGTTCATCACGCTATTTGACACATTACAAAGTACGTAGAATATTATAAAGCACTTCAATGATGATCTTACACCTACAATTCAATTTTATACGAGAGTATAAAATTTGTTAGTATGATAAGTAGTAAAAAAAACTAGCAGGAAAGGGGCATATTCAGTACTTGTAATTTCCCAACAAGCAAGAAATCAATATTTTTCGGATCAGATTGGCTCAATGCAGAACTGTCAGAAGAACACCGCTCTGCCAAAATAACGCAGCAGACGTCTCACTCACAGCCCTATTTAACTGATCACTGAGCACAAATCCTCCACATGCAGTACGGCAAAAATGACGAGTAATTTCAAAAGCAAATCCCTGTTCCAGGTCGAGGCCTAGAAAAGAACGGATGGCGGCCCGCGTTTAAAGCCTTAAATAGGGCGCAAATCTCCGGACTGAGCGCTCCGATAAAATGCTGAGCCAAGATAAAAGTAAGAAGCACAAGAAGTTTACTTCATATTCATATTCTCTTCTAGGGTATTGTACAATTATACATGCAAGAGTTTGATCAGTACGTACTTTAACGGAATGAGAAGGTCGTAAAGCTTTATCGTACCGACGCATTGTTGTTCAGAATATTAAACGGCAGCAAAAATTGTCCCCAAAAATAGTGAGCATAAAGAGTCGTGAAGAATATTGGATGCAACTTCGAAAGTTGAGGAGAAAAATTTGGAGCACGCATGCAAAAGAATGAGTAATTTCGTAATGGTAACACAGGTGTGTGTAGGATTGAGGTACGGGAAAAACAATCAAAATAGAGTAAAGTAAGAACTGTAATGAGAGAGTTTCATTGCCTCTCTTTACTGCCAGCAAATTTATACATCACGTAATTGAACGTCACCATTCATCTTCATCAGTGTTTTCTGTAATAGAAATAATCAGGGTGATCGTGTAAAGCCTCCTCGAAATCATTCAGAAAAGCGTAGATTTACTGATGCCCTCTCATGTTACCGGCAGAAAGACAACATAACGTTGAGAAAGACATCAAAAATAAGTACCAGGTATATACTGCACTCATTCATGGCTATTATAGTATGAATATATTTATATATACTGATGTTACAACAGCCGTGCACTCACGGAGTGATAAAGGTTCCCTGCAATCAGAACAATTCTAAGCTTAATTTTCAGCGAACAACTCTCCTGACCATTGTACTGTAGAAATTGCGTCAATCTGGCATTAATTTCAAACAATGAAAGTTTGAATATTGTCTACTATTTTTTCATTTATGATGCAAGTCGCACACTGGCACTAAATTGCAATAAAGGATTTTAAACGCAGGCTGAATGCTGCTCAAAGCCGGTGCCTCGAAGCCATAAAGCTGTTTCATAAAGGAACAAAAATTCTTGTTGCCACAGGAAACGTGGCTTGTGATTTATGCAGGGACGTGGCGGATGAATTTGGAGCCCTCACTTAAAACAACGCAACTATGATATGGTCAATCAAAAGAGAAGTTAACACATTCCCAGGACAAAATACAGTCAACTTTATTAAACGCGTATATTGAAGGCTATTCAAATTTTTCGTTGAACATTAACTATGGGAAAATCATCCTTACTAGAAGCATTAAATTTAATTTGAAATATGAAAACACAGGTCAGTATTATTAATACAAACTGTGCAAAGTGCGAACACATTATCCTTCTCTCAGAGTGAACTGTAGAACTGAAATCGTCCAGCAAGCTTGTATGCTAAAAAATTTACAAATTATTTGAAGCCCAGATACCAACAAAACACCCTGTGCAAATTCTTTCTATTTCCTTAATGTATTAAAAACTCCATTTTTACATGTTTACGTTCCACGTTTGTGTAATTCATGATCACTAGCTAAAATCTGGGTTTTGCAGCGGCATGGAATAGCACACAAACACACCGGCATAAAATTAATCATAATTGCTTCGATTTTATTTTGGTTCAGTTTTTACTGTAAAATTTCACCCGTTTGGGATATTTTGGGTTTGTGAACGACTAAACAAGTGAGAGGCTTGCAGCTCCTAAATCTAAAAATCTAGCGTACAGATCCAGCAGTGTGTAATTTATAGCCTCAGGTCTTGTTAACCGATATTTTAATCAGGGCACACCGCCAAAAGATGGATTGCTGCACGCAAGTTAGGCAAAGAAACAAGTTTGTGCAGCCAGCCGACCGCAATCAAGTTGTTTAGCGCCCCGACAGCAATGCTGCAAACCCCTTTAGGCTTGTCGAGACTAATTCAGACTTTTGAAGGTGACACAACGGTGTGGATATTAGTGAACAAGAACAAAGTAAATTGTTGCAATTTCATTAAAATTTGAGAATTGTTGAAAAATTAGGATGACTGATAAAACACCAGGTAAAACAAGTAGTTTTTAAGTGTACAGTGCACCGTAATTAGCCAACATCACACCCTTACTATAACAGTTGTTTCACCCTCTTCAGGAGACCGCGGTCGCTGCAGTGAACATTTGCATTCACTGACAATGACTGCTTCATCAGGTGTGACACTAGCGTCCGTAGCCGCTCTGCAGCGTACGATAGTCGAGTTCACTTCTAGACTGACGTTGGCTGACCGCTGAAGACATTCATTGCGGTATGACCCACCGGTGGGTCACTCAGGTTAGGTTCTGTAATTTTTTCAAAGCTTTCTAGTGACTGTATGTACAAAGTAAAGATTTGTATCGGCTAGGCAAGCGCAATGAATGTGTTAAAGGCAACTAATACGTATAATTAGACTTTCTCTCTGCAGAGTAATCGTAGGCATGAGCATTTGCAGTTTATCGAAGAACATACTACAAATCTACTAGAAATTAAACATATTGAATCCGCAATGGATTAACGTAATTAATCCCCACTGCTATTTTACAAAAACTTACATGGAATGAAGCTGTCTCGGTACTGAAAGATTTCAATGAAAAAAATGCACCTGAATCATAGTAGCAGAAGATAATGTAGTTTTCTGGCGAGATAAACTGATTACGTCCAGCCATTACGTTTTTGTCTCCATTATTTTCTTGTAGCAACAACATTTTCATTTTGTTAGCAATCAAATCTTGAAAGATAACTCAACAACTAATTGAAAAGGATGCGAAATTATACAGGTGAAATTAGGAACTTAAAAACATACTTTACAAAGTGAAACACGCACAAAAGTGAGCTTTAAGGTAAAGGTGACACCTGGCTTGAGGAGAAGTCAGAGCACTCTGCCGCCATGCTCGCCAGACGGCTTCCTCTATACAGGGTGTCTCAAAAAAGTGTACTCACCCTTTAACCGTTGCTAACATGCGTTATCCCTTGGTGTGCGTTATCAGCGTTGTCTGGACAATAATGGTCATCAATTCGAACATTTGCGAACATGATTCTTTAATCACATTTGTCTTCTGTATTCGAAGCTATTCTATTTCACTGTATGTTCATAAATAAAGGATCTCTCGCCATTCGAAGTGTAAGTACATTTTTTTGAGACACCCTGTATAAATAGAGGAACCCGGAATATGGAAGTGATGGAATAGGAAAGACATGGAATAGGAAAGACATGGAATAGGAAAGAGATGGAATAGGAAAGAGATGGAATAGGAAAGAGATGGAATAGGAAAGAGATGGAATAGGAAAGAGATGGAATAGGAAAGAGATGGAATAGGAAAGAGATGGAATAGGAAAGAGATGGAATAGGAAAGAGATGGAATAGGAAAGAGATGGAATAGAAAAGAGATGAAATAAGGGAGTGATGGAATAGGGGAGTGATGAAATAAGGAAGTGATGGAATAGGGTAGTGATGGAATAGGGGAGTGATGGAATAGGGGAGTGATGGAATAGGGGAGTGATGGAATAGGGGAGTGATGAAATAGGGGAGTGGTGGCATAGGGGAGAAGTGTCTGCGTGGGAAGAGGTCTACAAACACGAGAGACTGGACCGAGTAAACACGGACGAGTTTTTAAGCCATCGAGGAAATTGACGCGGATTAGACCTCCTGATTAAGTTTGGCTGTCAAGAAAATCGTTCCGCAGTATTGCATGGTAAAATTTTGTTGACCTTTTGAGCATAGAGCACTAGCTACAAACAAACCTAATTGAACCAAACGTTTCTTCTTTGCGTACGAGTCACGGCTAAGCTAAGATTGTATATCTCACACTGAATTTTAATATGCATTTACTCCCATCTAACCCAGCAAAACCGACTGTATTGAGGACTCATGTATTTGCTAATATTCTCTTATTTTATGAGGAGCAAAAATCGATTCCAGCTTGTTGACTAATTTCCTGCTCTAAGTCTGGAACAAACACCACTCTAGCTACACTTGTTAAACAGCCCCGAGCTGATCAAGCGCAGGTCGTACAAAAGAAGTCGTACAAAACTATGGACTGTTTGTCCATGGAACAAAAGTTAGTTTCATCACGAGAGACTTCAATAAACTTCCAAAATTTAATTTTATTCCTTAATGAGAATACTGGAAACTAACATACATTTTACGAGGAGTGTGGCGTACGAGTAATATTTTCTATCAGAGTGGGTTCACATAAATTTGCAGGTACAGAAACATTGAACTGATTTTTACATTAATTCTGGTTTGGAAAATGTCAAAATTTATCCTTCTTGCCTATATTGACATCGCTCAACCACCCATGGCTTGATCCTTAACTGCTTAACAAGGGAACTCGGATGCCTATTATTTCTGCAGTCAAGAACAAAGTCAGTTACCTAAACGATAACTTTCAAAGAATTATACATAGCTCACAAATACGCAATTTTCCTGAGTACCTTGCATAAAATCTGCCAGAAATTCATTTGTTGAACTGTACAAAGTATATCCCGACGATTATACTTTAAAACAAAAAACACAGATAATTTGCGCACTTAATATCAGGAAATCAAAATCGCCCGACGAAATATCAATACTGTTGCTTAGCGTAGAAACATTCATTTGAAGTAAACATAATAGACTTTTGGGTAAGCGCACGCTTCTCTATGATGTGAAAGCTATGTGTAGCTTAGAGATTAAACTAAAACTTTTTTGAAACAAATGTTAACGACACAAAGGAAGTCCTAAAATTGTTTTTATGGTTTCGCTCAACATAAAAATGCATACAGCCTAAACTTTGAGTAACGAGAGATTCATTTGCACAGCTGAGGAAAGAAGAAATCGTGGAGTGTTATGCACCAGCCTCTGAAGTGGTACTTTTTCAACTCAATCAGCTTCAACATCTGAGAAGAAATTCAGGCCACGAATTTGTCTGAGAACAAAATACTGCAGCCAACAACAAATACCAAATGTACCAAATCGTGACGTGTTGTAGGGCACGGGCTGCCTCAACAAGAGGAGAAGCAGCAGAGAGAAGGAAAAACGGAACTACAAGATGTAACGTTTGTTACATCAAGATATTACAAAGACAAGAAGATCAGTAACGACTACAGGAGCAACAAGACAACAAAATAAGGAAGGACTACAAGAGCAGCAATAACAAGAGCACCAGATAACAGAGCGTGGGTCAGCAGGGGCACCAGGCACTATGACCTCACACGCTGACGAGAATAAGACAGAAGCCGTCACGCGCCATGGTGTCGTCTGTCCCACTTACGGACGCATGCATGCATTCTTGTGCTCCAAAAAATGAACATAAAGCGCACCCCAATCCTGCAATAAATTCCTCGCTCGTTGTGAGGGCAGCAGATAGACGTGTGCAGCTGCATGAGGTTTTCATGGTGTTCTGGACCCGGTAGACATCGTAACAGACAAGGTCCCTCCAGAAAGACTGGGAACTATTCCTATTTCACTTCTGTTGCATGTATAGTGTGCGATCTACTCTTAGTTACTCGCACGTTATGTATGTCATTCTATTACTACACAGGTTTGCCCTATAAAATGACGCAATAGTGCACAAAATTTAAAGCCCTGAATAATTATTGATGGTGTCATTGATATTTCAGCTTAAAATATAGATTACAAACTAAAACTCCCTTTTATATAATTTAATTAACAACACATGAACTCAAAACCTAAAAACAGTTTTCCATTGATCAGAAGAGTCTACCTAGCAGCATTAACGCGAGTGGACCCGACGATGCTGCAAGAGGACACAACTGACGAAGCACCACGTAACCAGAAGCATGATGTTTACAGAGGCACAGCGACGAACAGGTTCTTCAGAACACAGCTCGTCACAAAAGAAGAGCTGCAAATTGCTGTTGTTGTGCACACAAACGAATGCGCCGACGCAACTCAGTGACAAAAATTTACCGCAATGTGGATTGTTCAGAAAAGGGAAGAATTATTATTCAATTGACAACAAACATCGTCTCGGTATAATGGACTTCCTCTTTAAACGTACAGTATTACCTAAAACTTTTCGTTGCCTGAAACACTTTTTTCGTTATCCGTTATTGCCTATTGATTAAAAATCGTATTATAACATAAAAACCTGAAGATACTGCAGTACTACATGCAATAAATATTTATTCGTTCAGATGTTTTGCGATGTATTAAAAACTGAACTGATAGTTTGATATACGGAGATTTTATTCCACAAAGATGTACAACAGACATTATTTTGAAGTTATTGCCATTGTTGATCATTTTGCATTGGACGTTATAATGCAACCTGATATGTTAAGTATATCTAATCGGACGTTCCACGTTAATTAATCACTAAAACTTTGCATAAACCTGCGTAAAACTGATTTACATATTTAGTGAAATTTTCTAGTTTCTGGGCAAATACTAAACGGTAGCAACATCGTAGTCCACCTTTATTTCCAGTTCTTCAATGCATTGTAAACCTCAGCCTAAAAGAAGAAACGTAATAGGTTCGCATCATTTTGGTAGGCATAGAAACACAGGTACTGATCAAAATGTAATCTGGAATTTAGTATTTTAAATAATGCGTTTAATCAATCAAAACTTATTCTTGTACCATTGATGTCGATGACTTGCAGAAACTCGGCATAGGCATCTGATGTCGGTTCAATTCTTCCTGACGCTTTAAAAGCTGCAACATTTCCTGCTCAATACATGACGCCACCAGGAAGATCAATACAAGACTCGTATAGAAACACCCTCCAGGCTCCGCAGCCTCAGATGACGAGGTTATCTTTTTTCTGCCACTGCCCGAGGTCCATAAAGAGTTACTCAGCATATGTTAAGAAGAAAATTTGTGGCTTGAACACCATGTTTCCATCATTCAATGACCAGTTTCCCCAATGTATGCACTTTGTGCTTATTTTTGAAAGGGTATCCAACATTAAGCATCCACCAAAACATATAGCAGAGAACTTGACACAAACCCGAGGAAAAATTTGGTTGTTGTTGGTCAACGAATATTAAAATACATTCAACACTTAATTTGATGCCCGCACGTTGGTCCTGATGTCACAGTAACTTCTGATGGTGAACATAATTTTTTACATCGTTGCATTTGTCCTCACCTAGGCTTTTTGAAAACAATTTGTCTCTCTCACTTAAATCTCGCTAACACTCATACCAAAACTGATTAATGACTTCATACAACTGAAAAAAAATTCACGCGCCAGAGTATGGAATAGATCACGAAGATGCGACGATTCGTTCATATACAAGCGGAAAATTTTAAATTTCCATTATTTACTCATAACAATGTTGATAGACTCTTGAAATTAGAATCATTACACTGGAACATACACTCAGCATGCATGGTATATGTACGTAGAAGGGATCCACGCGCGGTGATCTGTTTCTTATAAAATACTAGACAATACAACGATAAAAATACAGTTAAACAAAATATAGGTTTACAATAGGAAAATAAACCTAGATAAAGTTGAAAATATTTTCTATTTCGTTCCGTACGATGACCAATAAATAGTTCTGCATAAACGAAGTTCATCAATACTTGCAAATCGCAGCAGTAAAAGAGTGAAGGTACAATATATATTTATGTTTGAACAACGTTGTTGGAAGCATGAAATTATGGTTTCTACAATATTTATATCAAGTAATCGGTTAATGTTATTTTAGCCTAATGTTGTAGAATATTTCTAGATTTCTTAACCCCGTTTAATGTTAAGAAATTCCTCTCATATTTAAGTTCTTCGTTTACTGCTTTTTCGCCTTCTACTCAGTGAAGAGACTTGAAATATAAGGCGTTCTTGAGAACATCTAACCCATTTGATAGTCGTGCAAAATGTAAATGGCACATTATTTATCGCTCTCACCATTATTCTCGACATCATTAACTTGCAACAAATATCGGAAAACAATGAGGAAACGCTGTTCCTTCTTAGTCAAAGCTGACAGAAACGATAGCATAGGATTCCCTTCTGCACTCAATTATTTTACGCTTAACCTTCATTAAAATTATAATCTAGCATTAACAGATTTAAATGATCAATGGAATATGCATATTTGGAAAATAGAATCAGCAGAGTTCAAGGCAACTATAGACTTTCGCAGGATATGGTGTCACGATACGAATGCAAAATCTTTATTAGTCTTGAATAACAAGTTTCCAATGCAGAGATATGCTGTTGGGTTGATATCTATTGATGTGATCACAAAGAAAAAACCAATTTTCTAATTATAAATAAAAAAATAGGGACAATGTCTCTCATGAAATTGTACTATTATATTAACGGTGAGTTCACGAGCTACTAGTTTTATCCTATTTTCGTATCAGTTATCGATTTGATCATCACAAATATTTTATTATTTGCAGCAAACATGAGATTAGGTTCAGAATAAAATGAGATAAAGCCCTAAAAGGAAAAGAAAACACGCAGGTGTACACATGCTTGATCGTAATTTCTCTCGTCGCAAAGACTGCCAAGAGAGAGAGGCTAGCACCAGGCGCCGCTATTCCTGACCGACACAGGGACTGCGAGGGCACGTAGCGCACGACAGCAAACGAGGGGAAGGTCGTGAGAACGCCTCGTTCTGACGCTCGGCCCCGCAGCTTCCTTGTTGTCCTTGGACAAACATTGCCACTTGCTCATTACTTTCGAAATATTGCAATACGGTGTCATATTGTGGTGTTACCTTTGAATGGGGATAACAGTATGGCATTTCCTTGGGATTATTTCATTCTGATGTACCCGTTGAAGTATCATGATGTTTAAATAAAGAGAAAACAGAGTTCCATTCAGTTCGATTGAGATGATTGACATAGCCTTGAGTTATGCCTCTAAAAATAAAGGCACTGCGCTCTGTGTAAGATCGAATTCGCTACCTTCAGCTTGGTTTTATTAGCCTCATTCCGTCCCAACATCTACTTCCTGACCTGAAGATAGCTGATCATAAAATAAAACTGAGTTTGAACTCTAGGTTAGAATATTACCAAGAACTGAATAACCGTACAGAAATAACATTCTGTAGCGGTGCCTTTCCCCTGTTTCGACTTATTACATTTCAAGATATTTCATACTGTAAAATGTTCGTGTTACAAATTGGACACTTTTTATCACTCTACTTTTCGTTTTTATTCTCATGATGATTTTCAGATTTTTGCTCACATGCTTTCATTTCCTTAGAATTCCCCGACCGTTTTCTTCTTTCAAATGTGGAAGTGCCTTGTCAATATTAAATTTCGAGGTTTTTGTACCTGATATTTGTGGTCAATTACGTTTTTTGATAGAGTTAATGTTTATAATACTCCTTCAAGGAAGATGAACTCCATGTCCAACTAAAGAGAGAGAGCGTGAGGATAGAAAACCTAGACGTATGGCCACGGCCTGAGCGTGTGATGCAGGTAGAAGCACGCCCTTTAGTTACCAGAAAGACACCTCCACTACGGCAAAGCGCTGCTCAACTCATCACCGATATTGGAAGACTTGGAAGCACAGAAAACAATGAATACCATCCACCAGCACCCATAGAAATAGAGCTGTGACAAACTACGCCACTGCACTCTATGGTGCGTCCTCGTGAGCTATTATAAGTAATAAGAAAAATAACGTCTATCACCTAAACAAATTAACACAGTTATAAAACGTGTTCGCCTTAATTAACTTGATTACAGTAAAAAAATTAAAAGCGTATTCAATAATTTTTTTAGTTTTTAAAAAAGAATTATAAGTAGAATGTTTCAACAAAGAATAGAATACTCCAATATTTTGAGTTTACAGTGAAAGGGGAAAATATGTACTCACAAACAAATGTTCAAATTTCATATCCAAGAAGTCACATTTCTTTTAAAAAGTGAACTGATTTTTTCAGTTTACAAATTGTCTTTCCTTACAAAACTTCAATAAATGAAAGAAGCGAGTATTGGAGACTATTGCAGAAGACCCAGTGAACAAAAACAAGCGTGATACTTTGCTATGTGTCAAAAAAGCAGTTGAAATATGGAAGTTATTGAACTAGCGCACCTTGCTGAGGGCGAGCGATGCCATTGCTCGATATTTCGTAATTGTCACTAGGCTTCTTTCTGCCAAAAATATGGCATTGAGATATCATGACATCTTCTCATATGAGAAGAGTAACATAGTATTAAGTTAGCTTATTTAAAACAGATACGTACTGCAGTATCTCAAGTGTACTGCATCCTTGAATGAATTTATTTGACTTCTATTCTCGGTAAATGTAATCAAAATGAGTCATTTTCTACCATCAAATTTCACTAGTCTGATTATTTTGCTCAGCACACAACCTTCAATACAACCAGCAAGCACAAATATTTCAGAACAACAAGTATCAGAAAATATAAGGGGACCCTACCACACTTTCCAGCACCCTAACTATAATGGGTTCGCTGCGACGATGCGTGAGGCATTAACCATGCATAGCATGGAGAGTTCTCGTCACCGGAGGCACGTGTCCCCNTTCTTTGAGTAAAATGATCTGATTAGGAGGTTATCAGATCAACACGACACACGAATACAAAAGAAGATAGTGCCTTAGAAAGTGAACAAAAATGTTCGAACTACCTTCATTTTCTTTTCGTATTACTTTCAGTTATGTAAGAAGCACTTCTGATAAGCATATGCTTACGCAAAAAGATGTTCTCTACACTTCTGTAACTTATTTTTCATACTTGAAATAACACGAGTTGTCAGTATGAAAAGAACTTCTTACTGACAATTTTAGGACTAATTATAATTTGCTAGTAGGAACTTGACTCGTGTAGAGATCTCCTTTCCTCAAATCTGCTCGTTTCGGCAACAGCTAAGAGGTAACCCATGAGAAACTTATTCAGTTAAATACCTCAACCTCAGAGCAAATACCTTGTCGTGATACAAAAATCACACGTGGTGTAATAATCATTGTGGCTGGCAGTCAAAGTGAGATCTGCTATCGAAAAGAAAACATATTTTGCTAACAAAAATATTTTTTTACCTTAACGAGCATCGGCTCCAAAATGCCTTAAATGTACGAGAGTAAGCCCCTTATGTCTACAATGGTCACAATCGCAGTATGTTTACTGAGCGTCTCCTAGATTTCGTGCACCAGCTGAACAATACGTTTATGAACGCCAGGTAATCCAAGAGAATGGGTTTAGATCTTCTACAAAATGGTAACAGGAACTAAAAGCAGAAAGACTGAAGCCATTTCTTCTGGAGGAACATACCTGTATTATACTCGTATTTTTATACGACTAGCCTAATTTATAGAAAAATATTACAGAAAACATTTGTTTTGTTTTTCCCTACTGCGAATCCAATCATGATACAGCTAGTCATATCCGACCTCCGATTTCTTGAGACTCCTTTAGAAGGAGAAAGAAGAACGTTAATTAAATCAGACGCCCTACAGAGCAAAAACAGATCTACTCCTTGAAATTAATTGGGGGCTTTCAATATTACCAACGAAAAAAAAACAATTAAGCTGTACGACGCCTAGTATTGTGAAAATTTAAGCACTTAGCTTTGATTAACAGTATTTTTGAAAGATATGAGTGAATCAGGTCTTCCGATAAGAAAAATCAACGTAAGAACTCGTACAAAACGATAGAAGAATGTTTTTTCAACAGAGTTTGAATGGCTGTTGACTAGACGTATACATCTTAAGCAACGATGCAAAAGAAAGTATTTCTTGAATAGTTTAATTCACTATAATATCTGACACTGGAATTGAAAATGTTAAATTATAACTAATTTAGGGCTAAATCCTCAAAAATCCAATATCACTGCATGTACATTAATGAAATTAGAACTAGAGCACGATGTAAAGTATGTACTTTCCAGGGCAGCTGACGAATGCAGGCACTTCACTGAGTTATTATTATTATTATTATATTATATTCCTCGTTTAACCACCGCAGCTACAACTTCATTGAAATAAACTCAGGGGATCATGAAAACAACTATGTAACGAAAGAGTTCAATTCCTTTATTTTTTCAGATCCATTTAATCTAGAACACGAGACTGCAATAAAAAAGAGAAGATATTCCTGTTTTAAATTAGCACATATCAATGGTGGGAATAAAGCTCAGAACAGAAATGCTCTGCTTGAACTGGGTAAGCTTTAACTGGCCAGACTGTCGTCCAGCTGAATCCATGAAGACTCGTTCACTGCTTAGAGTTTCGCATGAATCTCATATGAGCTCGAATTACTCACCTGAACATTTTAACGTCGTTTTGATTTTCGCAGAGCGTGTGATTATCACCTGTAGCCTGAAGTACGAGCATTAATAACGTGAAATTATGTGGTGCAGAGCAGGTAGTAGCAGATGGTGACTACGCAATAAATTTTAATATACGCATAATTGGCTTCCCCATATTGGAGTACAAACACTGAATCCACTCAAAGCTAAGAGTAGTTAAGATAACTATTGAAGAGGCCTAACTCCCATAGGTACACTGAAGAAGAGACCCTATTATCAACACACCACTCCCTCCCTCACCCACTCCTAAGAGAGAGAATCTCAAGAATGCTATATGTCTCCCGAGGAGCGTGCAGTCCACGCAGAAAGACAATCCTCTTCAGTGCACCCTGCTGGCGTGGCGGTCACAAAGTAGAACAACGAATTGAGCACATGTCGTGCGATAGATAAATCTGTCGTGCGATGAATCTGTCGTGCGATGAATCTGTCGTGCGATGAA
>VCRD01002039.1:79665-102806 GCA_006783055.1 Trinorchestia longiramus
TGCGAGGGGGTAATGCGAGGGGTTAATGCGAGGGGGTGCTGCGAGGGGCGTGATACGAGTGGTGCTACGAGGAAGATGACTGTTTTAATTATGTATTAGGGGCCGTTCATACTGCCCTCCGTTCTTCATTTTCTTCAATACAATATTTGCAGCAATTGACATTTCATGCTATCCTTCCATTGAGAGGTGCACGAGAGCAATGGCCTTCGCTAGTACTGGAGCATGCAATTCTTGTTCAGAACATCAGAAGTCAAGTCTGGGGAATTATTTTCCGCGTCTGTATGTTTTCTTCGTAATTTCAACCAACTTATATATATTTCGGTGATGCATCCGTAGGCAACGTATTATTAAAACAATATTTGTTTCAATTCATGGAAGAATGTTTATAGTTCGTATACTTCCAGCTGTTGTGAAATATGGAATACCGCAGTTTCTGCTTAGAAAGAAATATAATATGTCTCCGTGTTATATAATGTTTCCATTGGACTTGGACCTCATAGTTGACGAGTCTGCAACGCTGGATGTGGGAGTCTCTAGAGTGTCATTAAAGCAATACTTGTTCTGTATTGTCTTAATCGTTGTCAATTGTGTTTTTTTGCTCGATTGGAGTAACTTCATTATTTTTCTACTTCTCGCCTTTTTACTTAGTTTCTTCGAGATGTTGTTCTTTCCTACCGGCAGCAGGTGACTCTAAACGAAAACATAAGTTTTCAGTACTCAGTATCATCTGCTTTAATTATGGAATTGCCAGCGTATGTTGGTCTCATCAAAAGGAGTTTTTAAAACATGAATTTAGTTCACATGTTACGATGTCATGGAGGACTTGTAGAAATACTTTTTCGTATTACTAAAATTTAGCATAAATAAAAGGATTCCAAATCAAATGGCAATTTATAACTGCTAAATGTGTTTTTTTGCTCTCCAACTCTGCTATAAAATTCAATGTTTAAACCGAAACTTGAATTTTGTTCTTTCGAGAACAGCATGATAACCATGTTCTATCTTTTTCTTCTGATTCTTATTTTGCCAACTTTTTCTGCTCATTAAAACTTTTTCTTCAATAAATTCGGTTGTCCTTACACGCATTACATAGCCGTGAATGTATCACACGCTTCTAGTCTCCGTCACATTAATAAAAACGTAAGGGATTCTGAGATAAAAGTCCTGATACCATCTTTTCACAACAAATGCTTCTCTCTTCTTTTAATTAAAAGTGCAAATCGTGGCAGAGATTATGCCCTGAAATTTAGGACCATCGTTTTCGCTATAGCATTTTCCTCCTATATTACGTCGTGTTATTTTTTATTTCCAAAAGAAACAAAAACTATTTTAAAATTGTTCTTACAGATTGTCTGAAGGAATTCTCCTCTTGCGACCAACGAAGGCCACGCAGCAGCAAATTGCTTTCACTTGTAACTTTGAAATCGCTAAACGTCAAGGCATTTTCTTGGCTCTCTCAGTTGTAAAATTGCCCTGGCACGAAAACCATGAAGTGTGATAAAAAGCGTCCATTGTGCTGCTTCTTGTACCTTAATATGCGGGCAAAATTCAGACAACAGATCCATAACTTTCCTGTTTAAGAAGCTCCTAGTTACAGAAATAAACTTAAAATGCTTCTGCTCCTCTGAGACTTGCCAAATCGGGAAACTTTTACTGAAGCTTTCTTCTTCGTTCTTCAGTCTATCAAAATGTATTTAACGTGTTATGTTTGCTTAATGAAGTCAATGGATTTTAACCAACTTGGAAACAATAACTAAACAACTATTCAGTGAAATAAATTAGTTTCTCTGGCTTAACACACTACCTACTGTATTATACGTGACTTTTAAAGGCTAGGAGAGAAGTGTACGTTTGTTGCTCTAATTATTTTATTTTCTAGCAGCGTACTCCGAGCGCTCCTTACAGCTGGTGGTGTATGTTCTAGTTCATTTCATCAACCTTTGTTGCACCTGTAACCGTTATCTAAGGTTTAAATTATGGTCTGTTTTGATGTATCTTCTTTTATTCTCTCTATTTGAGAGGTCTTGCTTCAATTTTTCTTTTAGTTGTTACTAATAATAAAGTTTAGACTGCCAACGCTCCAATGGCATGGAATTCAAAACTCGTTTCTAATGACCTTTAGTTATATTTCTCATTCCTAAAAAAACTTCAGAGCATGGATTTTTTGACTGACATATTCAACAGCAGTTGGTGCAGGATAGAGTTGTAACACAATACAAGAGCCACTAACAGTGTCACTGAGGTTATCTGCTTTCGAGATGATGCCGTTCTCATGGTTCTACTGGAGTCATAGGCATACGAAATGCTGCCATTACCTACGCTTGTAGTCTAGTCAGTCTAATGAAGAAAGCACTTCGTGACAGCTGCGAGAACGGTTTGTATCTCTCCTTTTAGTAAAAGTCGTAATTGAAAGGGCTGTTCTTCTTGATGAGTGGAACATGCTCTCCGAACCTGGCCCTCACATGTAAAGGCTGTTTAGAATTCCAGAGTAAATGCAAGATTTTAGACTCCATAAAGGTTTCACTAATGACCTCGATCATGGTCCCGTAGATCGCATCAGAAAGATGCGGAGCTGGAAAAGACTGCAATGAAAATGTGAGCAAGGGAACATCTTTAAATTATTGTATTTGAGACAGTCTAATCTCAAATCCTAGTGTTAAAATATACGCTTGCTCTCACACAACAGTGCTGGCACCGATCACTGCTCTCCTGCATTGCTTTACATGCGAAGCAGTCGTCAGAACTTAATTAAAAAAAAAATTTCATAAGCTTCGTTGGTCATTCGAATTTGTTGCTCATTAGAAATCACTTCAACTAAAATGGAAACGTGCCAGCAGAATTATTGAGATGTATGCAGTGATTTCAGTTCAGATAGTGACAAATATCTTGTGGTGTTCATTGTTAAGGACTAGAAATATTATTCTGCTGTTGCAGTTCATTATGTTTGTGCAAATGAGACGCGTGTTCATTTTCCTTACACGGTATAGAGAAACTCATTCGCAGTAATTCCAATGTTTGCTTAGTTTCTGAAATTTCTGCTTGTCATTATGATTGTATTCGGTCCGAAAATAACATATTGTTTGGTATAGAAGCCATGTAATTATTTTCTGATTGCGTATGAATTGTATCTAGTAATTAGTTAGCAGAACGTGCCTTACTCTGACAACATAGGTCAACGGTTGCGCCTCTTTAACCTCTCACAAACTCCGTTTGCAGCCTTACACATGTTTGTTCAGTGTAGTACAGCGGGTTATGGAGGATTGATCTTGTGTACGAGAGATCCTTCTCATAAGTCCAAATTTAAATGAAATACTGGAGTTCTTCCACCCGTATCCAGGACTCATCCGATGGGTAAGATATTCCAAATGACTGATCATTGACTTGGGAGCCCATGAGAAGGTCAAGAAGAAGAGCTGGGTCATGAGCCAAAGCGCAGAAGATCCATCAGCTTGAGGGGAACAAGGCTGATTTACGGACAGTACTCTCAAGCAGACCGAGGTAAAAACACTCCTGTGGTCCTCACTACCCTCGCTCTTTAAGATAAAGCGCATGACCTAAGCAGATTCAGCGGCCTTGCGGAGCTCTGGGCCTGCGATCCAGATCTGCTTATCAAGGTTAGGTACGGCCAGGGAGTAATGCAAACAATAACATTACTTTTATGTTCATTTCCTACTCGGGTAATGTCTTCAGCTGATGCCGTGACAACCTCGCTGTGAACGCTTATTATTCTTCCGGATTACTTTTATGAGGCTCAGTGTGATGAATGGGCATAGTCACAGGCCCTACAGCTACCACTCACATTAATACAACTCATAAATCAGTTTGCGTGTTACACTTAGCTTGAGTGTACAAATTATACGATCGTTTAACTATTCATTCATGCAAGGAAGCGTGAGAGAATGAAACTAGTGTCTATCTGGGTTTTCATTTCCTGATATTTTTTGCATCTCAAGTGTCACCAAATGGCCGTAAAATTTTTGCAGATGTGGAACATTCTCTTAGCGTGTGCCACAGATCTGTTGGTACATTACCATCCTTCTTTTCTCTCTTTGTTTACGTGTGTCGAAAGGAACCAAAGCATTTTCATAGCAACTCTAAAAACCAGTTACTTGATATTGACAACAAATTGAATAGACTTTGCCGCCAGCTCAACGAAGCTTGATAATCTTTCTGTTCATCTCTTATGGACAGAAATGGGGTACCTAATGCATAAGAAATATTTTGCTTGTATATGTGTTCTTTTGTTTTATCGGGAATGGTATTTGTTACTTGTGCATAATATCGCATGGTATTTGGAACAAACTACGCTCTTGAAATTAACGAGATTTATTTTATTGGGAAAAATACGAAATTTTCGATTTGTGTACGTTATGCATTTTCCTATAGAAAAACGGTTACATATTCACAAAAATTTATTCGACTAATGCCCGCATACAGCTAATAATTTTGCTAGGTTTGCCGTGCCGTAAATATTCATCCTCAGACATGATTAAATTTGCGTGTTTTTACTTGGTTGTAAACTTTGAAGAGCACTTACTGAGCACAAAATAGTTGTGAATTGATTGCTTCTAAAGAACATTTATTGAGCAATAATAACCTTCCTTTTGTCATCGATGACAAATTGTTGGTAGAGCCTTTCATTATACGTGATTCAATAATTTTGCAGTTTAAGCTCCCTTCGTTCAGCTACCTGTTCATTTTGATGCACATTTGAGGGAACGCGTTCACATAAAATGTGCTGACACGCTCAGTTGCCTCAATCTTGAAACAGCACACAGCTGGATTTCTTCTTTCCGAACACTATATTCCGTTCCTCTACTGACTCTGTAAAGAGTACACGGCAACTAATTATTTGCAATATACTCTTGGAGACTTGGTTCAGTCTTCTCTTATCAACATCAAAGTTACTTCTGGTTTCTTGGGGCCCTTCTTGCTCATCCGCGATGATGAACTTGTTCGATATGACTGGTGATGTTATCTCAGAAAACCGGAGACTCCATTTTCTCTCCGTACCAATCAGCCAATGTTTCTCCGCCAGTGGAATGAAGTGGCAGCCGTCGTCAGAGAAAATTTGTTCTGTACACATGATCCGATCGGAGGGAAGAAATGTAATTTCATGTATAGCAAATGATCTCCCGTCTCGGACACGGTATTGGATAGCTACACTCGAGGGACAGACGTTCAGGAGCTCCCATGAGAAAAATACAAGTCGCGGTTCCTGGGATTTATGTTTATTGAATTCTCAGCATTCAAATAACCTGCATTCCTGAGTAAATTCTGAGTTTGTTGTTCTTTGCCATGCTAAAATTTATCCGATTGTAGTTTGTTTACAGATTACGTGCTGTACATGAATGCATTTTTCTAAACCTATGTGAGCGTTTTGTCACTTGTTACTTAAAGGTCGCGAAATAACGTGTAATGAAATTTTCGTGGATTACATACACAACACCAGCTTCATTAAATTTCGTCCTAAGCGTTATTCAGTACCTCCTGCACAGCTTAGATTAAAGCCCTTTTTCGAACTTCTACAATTTAACTCGGATATATCGCGAATTATTACCTTCAGCAAATGAGAAAAAAGATTCGGTATTTTTCCTACGTAAAACGATTTGATTTAACTACACTGAATAACTTCATATGAAGATTGGCAACCAATTATAGTATTGAGACCTAACTCTTATAAGTGAATTGAAATATTACGTAGTTCATTTTAACACTACACGCGACCCTGGAAATTAAGTTGCTGTAATGGCTGGGGCCAAGTAAGTGCATATCGCCGTGTGTGATATCTCTTATGCCTTCATACCAAATAATTGATCCAGGAATGTAGTTCAGTTTTGATAAAAAAGTTATGCTCCATAACTCAGTAAAGTTTCCCAACTCGTATTTGGAACAAAAGGTTACAGTAGCTAATAAATAGAAACAATCATTTTCGGCTTCAGAAGTGATAAATTACGGACCCGTAACTTCTGGTTGAGAATTGTTAAACGTAGCTTTTAGTAGTACATGCAAGTTGATTTGTGTGATGGCCTGCAGTTTGGAGTTAATGCTGAAGTTGAGCACTTGCCTGAGGGTCCTCTCTAAGTGCATCATTGAGGCAAACCAATTCGAGTTTTGCGTGAGTTGTTTTGAGTTTGGTGTAGAATATATTCGTTTTGAAGCTTTGGGAAATGAAGGAAGTTCATTCCTGATGAAGATAAATTGTCTTTATTTTAGAGTTTTTGAATCCAGTACTTTCGCTTGAATGTTACTCTGAATGTCTATTTTCTGTGGTCCATTATTGTGTGCTTACTCTTGTTCCAAGTTCACGAATACTACGTTACAATTGTAGAGCGAGCCTCGCTTTACCAGGTTGGAAAGTAGCTTTTCATTGCTTGGATGGATAGCTGAAGTTGCACGATAGATTCATCGCACGACAAATTCATCGCACTACAGATTCATCGCACGACAAATTCATCGCACGACAGATTTATCGCACGACAGATTCATCGCACGACAGATTTATCGCACGACAGATTCATCGCACGACAGATTTATCGCACGACAGATTCATCGCACGACAGATTTATCGCACGACAGATTTATCGCACGACAGATTTATCGCACGACAGATTTATCGCACGACAGATTCATCTCATGACAGATTCATCTCATGACAGATTCATTGCACGACAGATTCATTGCACGACAGATTCATTGCACGACAGATTTATCGCACGACAGATTTATCGTACGACATGTGCTCAATTCGTTGTTCTACTTTGTGACTGCCACGCCAACAGAGGGTGCACTGAAGAGGATTGTCTTTCGGCGGGGACTTCACGCTCCTCGGGAGACATGTAGCATTGTTGAGATTCTCTCTTAGGAGTGGGTGAGGGAGTGGTGTGTTGATAATAGCGTCTCTTCTTCAGTGTACCTGTGGGAGTTAGGCCTCTTCAATGGTTATCCTAACTACTCTTAGCTTTGAGTGGATTCAGTATTTGTACTCCAATATGGGGCAGCCAATTATGCGTATATTAAAATTTATTGCGTAGTCACAATCTGCTACTACCTGCTCTGCACCACATAATTTCACGTTATTAATGCTTGTACTACAGGCTACAGGTGATAATCACAAGCTCTGCGAAAATCAAAACGACGTTAAAATGTTCAGGTGAATAATTCGAGCTCATAGGAGATTCATGCGAAACTCTTAGCAGTGATCGAGTCTTCATGGATTCAGCTGTACGACAGTCTGGCCAGTTAAAGCTTACCCAGTTCAAGCAGAGCATTTCTGTTCTGAGCTTTGTTCCCACCATTGATATGTGCTAATTTAAAACAGGAATATCTTCTCTTTTTTATTGCAGTCTCGTATTCTAGTTTAAATGAATCTGAAAAGATAAAAAAAATGAACTCTTTCGTTACATAGTTGTTTTCATGATCCCCCGAGTTTATTTCAATGAAGTTGTAGCTGCGGTGGTTAAACGAGGAATATAATAATAATAATAATTTGGTGAAGTGCCAGCATTCGTCAGCTGCCCTGGAAAGTACATACTTCACATCGTGCTCTAGTTCTAATTTCATTAATGTACATGCAGTAATATTGGATTTTTGAGGATTTAGCCCTAAATCAGTTATAATTTAACATTTTCAATTCCAGTATCAGATATAATAGTGAATTAAACTATTCAAGAAATACTTTCTTTTGCATCGTTGCTTAAGATGTATACGTCTAGTCAACAGCCATTCAAACTCTGTTGAAAAAACATTCTTCTATCGAATTGTACGAGTTCTTACGTTGATTATCACAAGACCTGATTCACTTATATCTTTCAAAAATACTGTTAATCAAAGCAAAGTGCTTAAATTTTCACAATACTAGACGTCGTACAGCTTAATTGTTTTTTTTCGTTGGTAATATTGAAAGCCCCCAATTAATTTCAAGGGAGTAGTTCTGTTTTTGCTCTGTAGGGCGTCTGATTTAATTAACGTTCTTCTTTGTCCTTCTAAAGGAGTTTCAAGAAATCGGAGGTCGGATATGACAAGCTGTATCATGATTGGATTCGCAGTAGGGAAAAACAAAACAAATGTTTTCTGTAATATTTTTCTATAAATTAGGCTAGTCGTATAAAAATACGAGTATAATACAGGTATGTTCCTCCAGAAAAAATGTCTTCAGTCTTTCTGCTTTTAGTTCCTGTTACCATTTCGTAGAAGATCTAAACCCATTCTCTTGGATTACCTGGTGTTCATAAACGTATTGTTCAGCTGGTGCGCGAAATCTAGGAGACGCTCAGTAAACATACTGCGACTGTGACCATTGTAGACATATGGGGCTTACTCTTGTACATTTAAGGCATTTTGGAGCCGATGCTCGTTAAGATAAAAAATAGTTTCGTTAGCAAAATATGTTTTCTTTTCGATAGCAGATCTCACTTTGACTGCCAGCCACAATGATTATTACATCACGTGTGATTTTTGTATCACGACAAGGTATTTGCACTGAGGTTGAGGTATTTTACTGAATAAGTTTCTCATGGGTTACGTCTTAGCTGTTGCCGAAACGAACAGATTTGAGGAAAGGAGATCTCTACACGAGTCAAGTTCCTACTAGCAAATTATAATTAGTCCTAAAATTGTCACTAAGAAGTTCTTCTCATACTGACATAACTCGTGTCATTTCAAGTATGAAAAATAAGTTACAGATATGTAGAGAACATCTTTTTGCGTAAGCATATGCTTATCAGAAGTGCTTCTTACATAACTGAAAGTAATACGAAAAGAAAATGAAGGTAGTTCGAACATTTTTGCTCACTTTCTAAGGCACTATCTTCTTTTGTATTCGTGTGTCGTGTTGATCTGATAACCTCCTAATCAGATCATTTTACTCAAAGAACAGCTTTTGCATACGAGCCCCGTGTTCTATGCTTCGAGCTTCATTATGAGCTGGCGTCTGACGCTCTCCAATATTAGGAAGAGCACTCCAGGTACCCGCCCCATCTTGCCTAGAGAGCTCTCTGTGGCGCGGCTCAAACCTGGCAATACTCATTAAACACACGGGGACACGTGCCTCCGGTGACGAGAACTCTCCATGCTATGCATGGTTAATGCCTCACGCATCGTCGCAGCGAACCCATTATAGTCTGGGTGCTGGAAAGTGTGGTAGGTTCCCCTTATATTTTCTGATACTTGTTGTTCTGAAATATTTGTGCTTGCTGGTTGTATTCAAGGTTGTGTGCAGAGCAAAATAATCAGACTAGTGAAATTTGATGGTAGAAAATGACTCATTTTGATAACATTAAACGAGAATAGAAGTCAAATAAATTCATTCAGGGATGCAGTGCACTTGAGATACTGCAGTACGTATCTGTTTTAAATAAGCTAACTTAATACTATGTTACTCTTCTCATATAAGAAGATGTCATGATATCTTAATGTCATATTTCTAGCAGAAAGAAGCCTAGTGACAATTACGAAATATCGAGCAATGGCATCGCTCGCCCTCAGCAAGGTGCGCTAGTTCAATAACTTCCATATTTCAACTGTTTTTTTTGACACATAGCAAAGTATCACGCTTGTTTTTGTTCACTGGGTCTTCTGCAATAGTCTCCAATACTCGCTTCTTTCATTTATTGAAATTTTGTAAGGAAAGACAATTTGTAAACTAAAAAAATCAGTTCACTTTTTAAAAGAAATGTGACTTCTTGCATATGAAATTTAAACATTTGTTTTTGAGTACATATTTTCCCCTTTCACTGTAAACTCAAAATATTGGAGTATTCTATTCTTTGTTGAAACATTCTAATTACAGTCGTACCTCGGTACTCGACCATAATCCGTTCTGAGGTGGTGGTCGAGCACCGATTTGTTTGAACACCGAAACCAATTTTCCCATAAGAAATAATGGAAAGTATTTTAATCCGTTCTTACCATTAAGAAAAATACCTAAAATATTATAAGAACGTGTATCTAAACAACAATGAAGACTTCTCCATTTCTTCCATTATCTGAGGCCTTTGCTTACTAATTCCTGTCACTCCAATTGCAACATCAGCTTTCTTTAACACTTCCTTATGCTTCAAGATAGTGGAAATGGTTGACTTTGCCCTTTCGTACTGCGACGCGAGGTCGGACACTCGTACACCACTTTCATATTTTGCTATAATTTCCTTCTTCAGTTCAATAGTGGTCCTCACTGTTTTCCTCTTTGCCTTCCCCTTATCACTGTCTTTCTTTGGACCCATTATTAAGGGCTAGAGCAACACGAAAAAGTTTAAATCTGGGAAGAAATACTCGAACAAACTGCGTACGTCTTACTCCGCTGTCGGTCTGAGTCGAACTGACGCTTACCCGCTGGCCGAGAAGGGCCGAGGAGCGCGTTCGGGTCGACTCGGGCTAGTCGAGTATCGAAAATCTGTTCGAGGTCCGATGCATTTACTACTCGAATTTTTTGGTCGAGCACCGATTTGGTCGAGTATAAAGGCGGTTGAGTACCGAGGTACGACTGTATAATTCTTTTTTAAAAACTAAAAAAATTATTGAATACGCTTTTAATTTATTTACTGCAATCAAGTTAATTAAGGCGAACACGTCTTATAACTGTGTTCATTTGTTTAGGTGATAGACGTTATTTTTCTTATTACTTATAATAGCTCACGAGGATGCACCATGGAGTGCAGCGGCGTAGTGTGTCACAGCTCTATTTCTATGGGTGCTGGTGGATGGTATTCATTGTTTTCTGTGCTTCCAAGTCTTCCAATATCGGTGATGAGTTGAGCAGGAGGTGCCGTAGTGGAGGTGTCTTTCTGGTAACTAAAAGACGTGCTTCTACCTGCATCACACGCTCAGGCCGTGCCCATACGTCTAGGTTTTCTATCCTCACGCTCTCTCTCTCGTTGGACATGGAGTTCATCTTCCTTGAATGAGTATTATAAACATTAACTCGATCAAAAAATGTAATTGACAACAAATATCAGGTACAAAAACCTTGAAATTTAATAATGACAAGGCACTTCCACATTTGAAAGAAGAAAACGGTCGGGGAATTCTAAGGAAATGGAAATCATGTGAGCAAATATCTGAAAATCATCATGAGATTAAAAACGAAAAGTAGATGGATAAAAAGTGTCCAATTTGTAACACGAACATTTTACAGTATGAAATATCTTAAAATGAAATAAGAAGTCGAAACGGGGAAAGCACCACTACAGAATATTATTTCTGTACGGTTATTCAGTTCTTGGTAATATTCTAACCTAGAGTTCAAACTTAGTTTTATTTTATGATCAGTTAACTTCAGGTCAGGAAGTAGATGTTACGACGGAATGAGGCTAATAAAACCAAGCTGAAGGTAACGAATTCGATCTTACTCAGAGCGCAGTGACTTTATTTTTAGAGGCATAACTCGAGGCTATGTCAATCATCTCAATCGAACTGAATGGAACTTTGTTTCCTCTATATTTAAACATCATGATACTTCAACGGGTACATCAGAATGAAATAATGCCAAGGAAATGCCATAGTGTTTTTCCCATTCAAAGGTAACACCACAATATGACACCGTATTGCAATATTTCGAAAGTAGTGAGCAAGTGGTAATGTTTGTCCAAGGACAACAAGGAAGCTGCGGGGCCGAGCGTCAGAACAAGGCGTCCTCACGACCATCCCCTCGTTTGCTGTCGTGCGCTACGTGCCTTCGCAGTCCCTGTGTCGGTCAGGCGGTCAGGAATAGCGGCGCCTGGTGCTAGCCTCTCTCTCTCTTGGCAGTCTTTGCGACGAGAGAAATTACGATCAGGCATGTGTACACCTGCATGTTTTTTTTCTTTTAGGGCTTTATCTCATTTTATTCTGAACCTAATCTCATGTTTGCTGCAAATAATAAAATATTTGTGATGATCAAATCGAAAACTGATACGAAAATAGGATAAAACTAGTAGCTCGTGAACTCACCGTTAATATAATAGTACAATTTCATGAGAGACATCGTCCCCATTTTTTATCTATAATTAGAAAATTGGGTTTTTCTTTGTGATCACATCAATAGATATCAACCCAACAGCATATCTCTGCACTGGAAACTTGTTATTAAAGACTAATAAAGATTTTGCCTTCGTAACGTGACACCATATCCTGTGAAAGTCTATAGTTGCCTTGAACTCTGCTGATTCTATTTTCCAAATATGCATATTCCATTGATCATTTAAATCTGTTAATGCTAGATTATAATTTTAATGAAGGTTAAGCGTAAAATAATTGAGGGCAGAAGGGAATCCTATGCTATCGTTTCTGTCAGCTTTGACTAAGAAGGAACAGCGTTTCCTCAATGTTTTCCGATATTTGTTTGCAAGTTAATGATGTCGAGAATAATGGTGAGAGCGATAAATAATGTGCCATTTACATTTTTCAAGACTATCAAATGTGTTAGATGTTCTCAAGAACGCCTTATTTTTCTAGTCTCTTCATTGAGTAGAAGGCGAAAAATCAGTAAACGAAGAACTTAAAATAAATATGAGAGGAATTTCTTAACATTAAACGGGGTTAAGAAATCTAGAAATATTATACAACATTAGGCTAAAATAACAATAACCGATTACTTGATATAAATATTGTAGAAACCATAATTTCATGCTTCCAACAACGTTGTTCAAACATGAATATATATTGTACCTTCACTCTTTTACTGCTGCGATTTGCAAGTATTGATGAACTTTGTTTATACAGAACTATTTAATGGTCATCTTACGGAACGAAATAGAAAATATTTTCAACTTTATCTAGGTTTATTTTCCTATTGTAAACCTATAGTTTGTTTTACTGTATTTTTATCGTTGTATTGTCTAGTATTTATAAGATACAGATCACCACGCGTGGATCCCTTCTAAGTACATATACCATGCATGTTGAGTGTATGTTCCAGTGTAATGATTCTAATTTCAAGAGTCTATCAACATTGTTATGAGTAAATAATGGAAATTTAAAATTTTCCGCTCGTATATGAACGAATCGTCGCATCTTCGTGATCTATTCCATATTCTGGCGCGTAAATTTTTTTCAGTTGTATGAAGTCATTAATCAGTTTTGGTATGAGTGTTAGCGAGATTTAACTGAGTGAGACACATTGTTTTCAAAAAGCCTAGGTGAGGACAAATGCAACGATGTAAAAAATTACGTTAACCATCAGAAGTTACTGTGACATCATGACCAACGTGCGGGCATCAAATTAAGTGTGGCAGACGTCAGGATTGAGGCATATGGTGTGTACATTTGAAACGAACATGTTTAGAATCATACAGAATGTATTTTAATATTCGTTGACCAACAACAACCAAATTTTTCCTCGGGTTTGTGTCAAGTTCTCTGCTATATGTATTGGGGGATGCTTAATGTTGGATGCCCTTTCAAAAATAAGCACAAAGTGCATACATTGGGGAAACTGGTCATTGTATGATGGAAACATGGTGTTCAAGCCACAAATTTTCTTCTTAACATATGCTGAGTAACTCTTTATGGACCTCGGACAGTGGCAGAAAAAAGATAACCTCGTCATCTGAGGCTGCGGAGCCTGGAGGGTGTTTCTATACGAGTCTTGTATTGATCTTCCTGGTGGCGTCATGTATTGAGCAGGAAATGTTGCAGCTTTTAAAGCGTCAGGAAGAACTGAACCGACATCAGATGCCTCTGCCGAGTTTCTGCAAGTCATCAACATCAATGGTACAAGAATAAGTTTTGATTGATTAAACGTATTATTGAAAATATTAAATTCCAGATTACATTTTGATCAGTGCCTGTGTTTCTATGCCTACAAAATGATGTGAACCTATTATGTTTCTTCTTTTAGGCTGAGGTTTACAATGCATTGGAGAACTAGAAATAAAGGTAGACTACGATGTTGCTACCGTTTAGTATTTGCCCAGAAACTAGAAAATTTTACTAAATATGTAAATCAGTTTTACGCAGGTTTATGCAAATTTTTAGTGATTAATTAACGTGGAACGTCCGATTAGATATACTTGACATATCAAGTTGCATTATAACGTCCAATGTATTGAAACAATATGATCAACAATGGCAATAAGTTCAAAATAATGTCAGGTGTACATCTTTATGGAATAAAATCTCCGTATATCAAATTATCAGTTCAGTTTTTAATGCATTGCAAAACATCTGAACGAATAAATATTTATTGCATGTAATACTGCAGTATCTTCAGGTTTTTATGTTATAATACGATTTTTTTATCAATAGGCAATAACGGATAACGAAAAACGTATTTCAGGCAATGAAAAGTTTTAGGTAATACTGTACGTTTAAAGAGGAAGTCCATCATACCGAGACGATGTTTGTTGTCAATTGAATAATAATTCTTCCCTTTTCTGAACAATCCACATTGGGGTAAATTTTTATCACTGAGTTGCGTCGGCGCATTCGTTTGTGTGCACAAGAACAGCAATTTGCAGCTCTTTTTTAGTGACGAGCTGTGTTCTGAAGAAACTGTTCGTCGCTGTGCCTCTGTAAACTTCATGCTTCTGGTTACGTAATGCTTCGTCAGTTGTGTCCTCTTGCAGCATCGACGGGTCCACTCAAGAGGTGGACTCTTCTGATCAATGGAAAACTGTTTTCAGTTTTTGAGTTCATGTGTTTTTAATTATATAAAAGGGAGTTTTAGTTTGTAATCTATATTTTACGCTGAAATATCAATGACACCATCAATTCAGGGCTTTAAATTTTGTGCACTATTGCGTCATTTTATAGGGCAAACCTGTGTTGTAATAGAATGACATACATAACGTGCGAGTAACTAAGAGTAGATCGCACACTATACACGCAACAGAAGTGAAATAGGAATAGTTCCCAGTGTTTCTGGAGGGACCTTGTCCGTTACGATGTCTACCGGGTCCAGAACACCGTGAAAACCTCATGCAGCTGCACACGTCTATCTGCTGCCCTCACAACGAGCGAAGAATTTATTGCAGGATTGGGGTGCGCTTTATGTTCATTTTTTTGGAGCACAAGAATGCATGCATCCGTAACTGGGACAGACGACACCATGGAGCGTGACGGCTTCTGTCTTATTCTCGTCAGCGTGTGCGGTCATAGTTTCTGGTGCCTCTGCTGACCCATGCTCTGTTATCTGATACTCTTGGTTTTTACTGCTCGTGTAGTCCTTCCTGATTTTGTTGTCTTGTTGCTCCTGTAGTCGTTACTGATCTTGTTGTCTTTGTAACATCTTGATGTAACAAACGTTACATTTTGTTACGTTTTTCCCTCTCGCTGCTGCTTCTCCTCTTGTTGAGGCAGCCCGTGCCCTATATCACGTCACGATTTGGTACATTTGGTATTTGATGTTGGCTGCAGTATTTTGTTCTCAGACAAATTCATGGCCTGAATTTCTTCTCAGATGTTGAAGCCGATTGAGTTGAAAAAGTAGCACTTCAGAGGCTGGTGCATAACACTCCACGATTTCTTCTTTCTTCAGCTGTGCAAATGAACTATGCATGCATCACTCGTTACCCAGAGTTTAGGCTGTATGCATTTTTATGTTGAGCAAAGCCATAAAAAACAATTTTGGGACTTCCTTTGTGTCGTAAACATATGTTTCAAAAAGTTTTAGTTTAATCTTTAAGCTACACATAGCTTTCACATCATAGAGAAGCGTGCGCCTGCCCAAAATTTATTATGCTTATTTCAAATGAATGTTTCTACGCTTAGCAACAGTTTTGATATTTCGTCGGGCGATTTTGCTTTCCTGATATTAAGTGCGCAAATTATCTGTTTTTTTTTGGTTTTTAAAGTATTATCATCAGGATATACTTCGTACAGTTCAACAAATGAATATCTGGCAGAATTTATGCAAGGTACTCAGGAAAACTGCGTATTTGTGAGCTATGTATAATTCTTTGAAAGTTATCGTTCGGGTAACTGACTTTGTTCTTGACTGCAGAAATAATGGACATCGGAGTTCCCTTGTTAAGCAGTTAAGGATCAAGCCATGGGTGGTTGAGCGTTGTCATTATAGGCAAGAAGGATAAATCTTGACATTTTCAAAACCAGAATTAATGTAAAAATCAGCTCAATGTTTCTGTCTCTGTAAATTTATGTGAACCCACTCGGATAGAGAATATTACTCGTACGCCACATTTCATGTAAAATGTATGTTAGTTTCCAGTATTCTCATTATGGAATAAAATTAAATTTTGGAATTTTATTGAAGTCTCTCGGGATAGAACTAACTTTCGTTACATGGACAAACAGTCCATAGTTTCGTACGACTTCATTACCTGCGCTTGATCGGCTCGGGGCTGTTTAACAAGTGTAGCTAGAGCAGTGTTTGTTCCAGACTTAGAGCAGGAAATTCGCCAACAAGTTTGAATCGATTTTTGCTCCTCATAAAATAAGAGTATATTAGTAAATACATGAGTCCTCAATACAGTCAGTTTTGCTGGGTTAGATGGGAGTAAATGCATATTAAAATTCAGTGTGAGATATATAACTTTAGCTTAGCCGTGACTCGTACGCAAAGAAGATACGTTTGGTTCAATTAGGTTTGTTTGAAGCTAGTGCTCTATGCTCAAAAGGTCAACAAAATTTTGCCATGCAATACTGCGGAACGATTTTCTTGACAGCCAAACTTAATCAGGAGGTCTAATCCGCGTCAATTTCCTCAATGGCTTAAAAACTCGTCCGTGTTTACTCTGTTTGTGACCATCCCCTATTCCATCACTCCCCTATTTCATCACTACCCTATTCCATCACTTCCCTATTTCATCACTTCCCTATTTCATCACTCCTCTATTCCATCACTACCCTATTTCATCACTACCCTATTTCATCACTACCCTATTTCATCACTACCCTATTCCATCACTTCCCTATCTCATCACTCCCCTATTCCATCACTCCCCTATTCCATCACTCCCCTATTTCATTACTACCCTATTCCATCACTTCCCTATTCCATCACTTCCCTATTTCATCTGTTTCCTATTTCATCTCTTTCCTATTTCATCTCTTTCCTATTTCATCTCTTTCCTATTTCATCTCTTTCCTATTCCATCTCTTTCCTATTCCATCTCTTTCCTATTCCATCTCTTTCTTATTCCATCTCTTTCCTATTCCATCTCTTTCCTATTCCATCTCTTTCCTATTCCATTACTTCCATATTTCGGGTTCCTCTATTTATATAGAGGAAGCCGTCTGGCGAGCATGGCGGCAGAGTGCTCTGACTTCTCCTCAAGCCAGGTGTCACCTCTACCTTAAAGCTCACTTTTGTGCAAGTATTTCACTTCGTAAAGTATGTGTTTAAGTTCCTAATTTCACCTGTATAATTTCGCATCCTTTTCAATTAGTTTTTGGGTTATGTTTCAAGATTTGATTGCTAACAAAATGAAAATGCTGTTGCTACAAGAAAATAATGGAGACAAAAACGTAATGGCTGGACGTAATCTGTTTATCTCGTCAGAAAACTACATTATCTTCTGCTACTATGAAGCAGGTGCATTTTTTTCATTGAAATCTTTCAGTACCGAGACAGCTTCAATCCATGTAAGTTTTTGTAAAATGGCAGTGGAGATTAATTACGTTAATCCATTGCGGATTCAATATGTTTAATTTCTAGTAGATTTGTAGTATTTTCTTCAATAAACTGCAAAAGCTCATACCTACGATTACTCTGCAGAGAGAAAGTCTAATTATATGTATTAGTTGCCTTTACGACATTCATTACGCTTGCCTAGCCGATATAAATCTTTACTTTGTACATACAGTCACTAGAAAGCTTTGAAAAAATTACAGAACCTAACCTGAGTGACCCACCGGTGGGTCGTACCGCAATGAAAGTGTTCAGCGGTCAGCCAACGTCAGTCTAGAAGTGGACTCGACTATATTAGGCGGCAGAGCAGCAATGGACGCTTGTGTCACACCTGATGAAGCAGTCACTGTGTCAGTGACTGCAAATGTTCACTGCAGCGACCGCGGTCTCCTGAAGAGGGTGAAACAACTGTCATGGTAAGGGTGTGATGTTGGCAAATTACAGTGTACTGTACACTTAAAAACTACTTGTTTTACCTGGTGTTTTATTAGTCATCCTAATTTTTCAACAATTCTCAAATTTTAATGGAATTGCAACAATTTACTGATTCTTATTCTTGTTCACTAATATCCACACTGTTGTCACCTTCAAAAGTCTGAATTAGTCTCGACAAGCTTAAAGGGGTTTGCAGCATTGCTGGCCAGGCCCTAAACAACTTGAATGTGGTGGTCGGCTGGCTGCACAAACTTGTTTCTTTGCCTAACTTGCGTGCAGCAATCCATCTTTTGGCGGTGTGCTCTGATTAAAATATCGTATTAACAAGACCTGAGGCTATAAATTACACACTGTTTGATCTGTACAATAGATTTTTAGCTTTAGGAGCTGCAAGCCTCTCACTTGCTTAGTCGTTCACAAACCCAAAATATCCCAAACGGGTGAAATTTTAGAGTAAAAACTGAACCAAAATAAAATCGAAGCAATAATGATCAATTTTATGTTGGTGTGTTTGTGTGCTATTCCATGCCGCTGCAAACCCCAGATTTTAGCTAGTGATCATGAATTACACAAACGTGGAACGTACACATGTAAAAATGGATTTTTTAATACATTAAGGAAATAGAAAGAATTTGCATAAGGTGTTTTGTTGGTATCTAGGCTTCAAATCATTTGCATATTTTTTAGCATACAAGCTTGCTGGACGATTTCAGTTCTACAGTTCACTCTGAGAGAAGGATAATGTGTTCGCACTTTGCACAGTTTGTATTAATAATACTGATCTGTGTTTTCATATTTCAAATTAAATGTAATGCTTCTAGTATGGATAATTTTCCTATAGTTAATGTTCATCGAAAAATTTGAATAGCCTTCAATATATGCGTTTAATAAAGTGTGACTGTATTTTGTCCTGGGAATGTGTTAACTTCTCTTTTGATTGACCATATCATAGTTGCGTTGTTTTAAGTGAGGGCTCCAAATTCATCCGCCACGTCCCTGCATAAATCACAAACCATGTTTCCTGTGGCAACAAGAATTTTTGTTCCTTTATGAAACAGCTTTATGACTTCGAGGCACCGGCTTTGAGCAGCATTCAGCCCGCGTTTAAAATCCTTTATTGCAATTTACTGCCGGTGTGCGACTTGCATCATAAATGAAAAAATAGTAGACAATATTCAAACTTTCATTGTTTGAAATTAATGCCAGATTGACGCAGTTTCTACAGTACAATGGTCAGGAGAGTTGTTCACTGAAAATTAAGCTCAGAATCGTTCTGATTGCAGGGAACCTTTATCACTCCATGAGTGCACGGCTGTTGTAACATCAGTATATATATATATATATATATATATATTCATACTATAATAGCCATGACTGAGTGCAGTAGGTACCTGGTACTTATTTTTGATGTCTTTCTCAACGTTATGTTGTCTTTCTGCCGGTAACATGAGAGTGCATCAGTAAATCTACGCTTTTCTGAATGATTTCGAGGAGGCTTTACACGATCACCCTGATTATTTCTATTACAGAAAACACTGATGAAGATGAATGGTGACGTTCAATTACGTGATGTATAAATTTACTGGCAGTAAAGAGAAGCAATGAAACTCGCTCATTACAGTTCTTACTTTACTCTATTTTGATTATTTTTCCCGTACCTCAATCCTACACACACCCGTGTTACCATTACGAAATTACTCATTCTTTTACATGCGTGCTCCAAATTTTTCTCCTCAACTTTCGAAGTTGCATCCAGTATTCTTCACAACTCTTTATGCTCACTGTTTTTGGGGACAATTCTTGCTACCGTTTAATATTCTGAACAACAATGCGTCGGTACGATAAAGCTTTACGACCTTCTCATTCCGTTAAAGTACGTGCTGATCAAACTCTTGCATGTATAATTGTACAATACCCTAGAAGAGAATATGAATATGAAGTAAATTTCTCGTGCTACTTACTTTTATCTTGGCTCAGCGTTTTATCGGAGCGCTCAGTCCGGAGATTTGCGCCCTATTTAAGGCTTTAAACGCGGGCCGCCATCCGTTCTTTTCTAGGCCTCGACCTGGAACAGGGATTTGCTTTTGAAATTACTCGTCATTTTTGCCGTACTGCATGTGAAGGATTTGTGCTCAGTGATCAGTTAAGTAGGGCTGTGAGTGAGACGCCTGCTGCGTTATTTTGGCAGAGCGGTGTTGTTCTGACAGTTCTGCATTGAGCCCATCTGATCCGAAAAATATTGATTTCTTGCTTGTTGGGAAATTACAAGTACTGTATATGCCGCTTTCCTGCTAGTTTTTTTACTACATATCATACCTACAAATTTTATACTTTCGTATAAAATTGAATTAGGACGATCATCATTGAAGTGCTTTATAATATTCAACGTACTTTGTAATGTGTGAAATAGCGTGATGAACAAAAATTCACTGAGACGTATTGAATTTTTTCTGCTAAACCAAATTGTCGTTCACATTGGAATAATGTTCTGAATTGGCTTCTGTGTATTATCTTCCTCTCGATGTTATATGTATGTAGAGCAGTCACTATTAAAGAAATTGGAAATTCTTGCACCAAGTCTTCTTTTTCAATCATAACCAGTATTAGATCAGTGATGAATGAAAATTTGGTAATTGGGAGGTTAATTTTTATATTTCAGCATTATTAAAGTTTTCTTCTATTTTCGTTTCTGTGTATCACTGTTTCAAAAAATGTTTGTTTCGATTTCGATCATGAAGATATAATTTTTACATGCTTTTTTTAGCTGATATTTTTGTTTCATAACGTTTGGGCTGATTTAGTGATTTCAATAACTGCTTTCACAACGGTACAGCAAAATAATATTCGACATCTAAGTGTGGCTACTGGGCGCATGATTCACCCGTTCTTTACGAAATTTCCCTACGACACTAACAAAAATAACCTCAATTAATGTCGAAGAAATAAATAGCGATACATGTATAATGCATGTACACATTGATAGACCATTACTAATACTAATTATGAGCAGCTCTTTCGTCAAGTACTGAAAAAAACTTGTCCCTTGTATTGTTTTTCTGCAGTAGCTAACGACACTTTCTTTGACCTGAAAGGGACGATCCTATGAAGCACCTTCTCCTTTTTTCTATTCGTCCTTTGACTGCCACATTCTTTAACCTTATTGAATAGAGTGATTGAGTCACTCATGGTTCTTTGGCCAGCATCGTAGCCTCTTTTGTTGAGCAGGTGGTTAATGCTACTCGTACAAATGTGACGGTGCTGCGGCCAATATTGTCGTTAGCTATGGATTGTAATTCACCACAACCAGCGTGAGATTATTCTGCCTGGCTTGGTGCACTTTTCTCCTGCGCAGAAACAGCCAAATCTTTTTTTTTCTTGCTGTTACCGCGTCATAGAGCGTTTTGGAGATGAGTTGTTCCAGAATATTCGAATTTTCTTTTGCAAGTTGAAATTTCCAGTACGCGCTATTACACTAACAGATAAAAATTCAGTTTAGAAAAACGCTGGAATGTGTCTTCTTCGATTTACTACAAAATGATCATGTTAAAGGCTGAAAGTAAACCGAGTGTTTCTGACTGAAAGAAAGTGAATCATAGATCCACGCGATGAATGAGAATTGTTCTTCATAATTCTCGAAATAAATTTATAGTTTTCAAATTAGTCATTTTTTTGCTGAATGACGGTTGACAGCGGACTGTTTGTTGAAAGAGGCAGGTTTTTAATTAGTCTTTTGCGCTCAATTTCTAAATTTAAGTAATTAAATGCAAGAACAAATTCAACTGTATAATATCCTTTGATTATCGTGCACAGTGTTCTCATGTTTTAAAATTTTTGGCAATTCATTTTCTATTCTCTATGAGCGAAATATATTTTGTAGTAGCGCTACATACGTAAAAATGGCTACTTTTGAGATATTTTTGTGTTTCTTAAAAGAGATTTATAATTTCTATTCGACTTCTATACAATCTCTGATCTGAATTCCAAACGGAGAGATTCATTTGGTATTCTCTGTCGAGGACTCACTCTTTGTTTCCGTCCTTTCGTACGTACTCGGAAACTGGTTTGAATCGAGAACCTCGCGTCGAATGTAACTTTTAGAGTGCCTCCAGTGTCTGCAGAGTAGTGTTGCTTACGTGTGAGTTCATCTCTTCATGGCTTTTGGGAATTCCTGTGCGTAGTAACAGTGGTAATATATGTGTCAATTACGTTGTCAATCAAGACCTGAGCAAACTCCTGACACCGCAGGATGTAAAGCTATGATATCATGAAAATGAAATAATAAAAGCAGTACTATAGTATTCGCAATTTTTATTAAAATTGTTCTACACATATAATTCTAACAGCTCAATATGGGTTCCTTTAAGTGCTGAAATATTTTGCCTGTCACTTTATTCTAGGTTATTACGCTTCTCAATTTACCAGCCTTGACGACTTGCATTCATTATGGCACATATTGGACTCGGCTTCATTAATATCTGGGGGAAAAGCTGAGAGCGTTGGCGCTCTCAGCTTGCGGCGTGTGAGCTGCGCTAGGTTGTCCATAATTACATTCATTGGAGCTCCGTTCAACTGCTAAATTGATGCCTATGATGTTGAATTGCCGGGGCTTGCGAGTGCGGCAGTGTTACCTCATGCATGATTATGGTACAAGTCTGTTGTTGTTCTTGTTCGTGAGCAGGAATAGAGCGATGCAAGATCCACTAGTAGCGGGGATTTAGAAGATATTGGGTTTCTAATTTCACGCTGGATATTGCAATTGAGTTAAAATGAGTGCTCAGATATCTGAGAAGTGATGACTCCTGACATTGTTATCTGGAGAGCAGCCAGCTATTCAGAAGTTCGTCCTGAGAGAGGAGCTTTCAGTTCCCCGCCCCAGCTTACTTTACATCCTTTGTTACCCTAACAGCTCTACGCAACAAACAAACAACAACAACAAAAACGTATATTTCCAATAAAGTTGGTACATAAGAAATGTAACAGCATTGGTTTTTAAAAATGCCTTATCATAAAATACTTAAGTGGTAGGTATTCTATGCATAGTATCATAGATGATAGAACAGCAGTACCTACGGGTTTACATAAACATTCACATCACGCAATGAACGTTAAATATACATGGGGAAACAAATGAAACTTCGCT